>JAJJWW010012645.1:0-168125 GCA_023531295.1 Papaver armeniacum
AGTTCAAAGATTATTAAAAAGCTGGACATGAGTTTCTCTTTCGGGTGAACTTAATATGAAATTTATCAGATTTGAACATCCCAGGTTCAAAGATTACTAGAGTTGGACCTGAGTTTCTCTTTCGGGTGAACTTAATATGAAATTTATCAGATTTGAACATCCAGGTTCAAAGATTACTAGCGTTGGACATGAGTTTCTCTTTCGGGTGAACTCAAGATGAAATTTATCATATTTGAACATCCAGGTTCAAAGATTACTAGAGTTGGACCTGAGTTTCTCTTTCGGGTGAACGAAATATGAAATTTATCATATTTGAACATCTCAGTTCAAAGATTACTAGAGTTGGACCTGAGTTTCTGTTTCGGGTGAACTTAATATGAAATTTATCAGATTTGAACATCCAGGTTCAAAGATTACTAGAGTTGGACCTGAGTTTCTCTTTCGGGTGAACTTAGTATGAAAATTTTCAGATTTGAACATCCAGGTTCAAAGATTACTAAAATTGGACCGAGTTTCTAAATCGGATGAAAATTGTCTTTGACCATTTTACCCTTTTTGGAAATAAGTGCAATAAATGTTATGCAGACTGTGAAAATGACCAGACTACCCTTATCAGAAATAAGTAAAGTAAATATTACAAACAGTGAAAATAACCATATTACCCTTGCAGGAAATTAGTACAATAAATATCACGGAGACAGTGAAAATGACCAGACTTCCCAAATTCCTCAATTTTTAATGGTGAACCATCCTTAAAATAAGAGAGGTAAATATTCTCGCAAATTTTGAAAAATGACCAAGTTACCCTTTTTTGGAATAAATGTAACAAATATTCGGGAGATAGTGAAAATGACCAAATTACCCTTACCAAAGTATAAATGTAGCAAATATATTTGAGACGTGAAAATTTCCTAATTACCCTTACCCGAATAAGTGCGAGAAATTTGAAACTATCAAACAATCCTTGAAGTAATAAGTGTATTAAATATTCCAAAGACTATGAAAATAACTTAGGACTACCCTTATCGTAATAAGTGTATCAAATATTTCGGATACAATGAAAATGAACAGACTACCCTTATCGAAATAAGTGTATCAAATATTCTTGAGAATACCAAAATGACCAAACTACCCTTATTGAAAATATTCCAGAGACTTTAGAAAATGACTATTTTACGCCTAGCACGAAATTTTGGTGAAACGCATATTTTGCTAATGATTTGAAAATTTTATAAATGACCATTTTGCCCCTGGACCGAAATTCTACATGAGATAATTATTTTCTAAAATGACAATTTCAAACTCCGAATAGTAAAGTGGTGAAAGAGATTAACACCGAGTAATATACAAGATGGAGCGAACTTGGCGTGATTCGAACATGCATCTTCTGACGTAGGGCCAGATGTGCTACCATTGCACCATAAGTTCGGTACGCGTACACACAAATACCTAAAAAAATTTACAACAATAAAAAGATTAATGAAAGGTAAGGTATTATTTCATCTAAAACAAAACTAAGAGATCCATGTACAAAACAGACTAATTCTAAGTTGATGACCCACCGGAAATGGTCTTACTAAAGTTACGAGTTTTCACAAATAGGTGCAGACATAGTCAGTCAAGAATAGGTACCACTGCTCAGAGGTGCTAGACAGTACATCATGTGCATACACAAGTATGAAAAGGAAAACAATCACCATGAGAATAAAATCTCATTTTCCAAATCTCTAGCCCACTGACATACGCGATTGCACATTTTGATAGCCAATGCCTGTAAAGAAAATTACATGAAAATCAAAACTAGCTTGTACTAACTTTAATTTGTTTGTGTTAATCACTGAAATAGATTACAACCAAGATCAGTACCTTGTCTGCAAGTGGATCGAATGCTGCATACAGTTCAAAATCCAGCTAAGTGTAACTGCCAAAAGAACAAAAACTCCATTTAAATGCAAACAGCACTTTCAAACACAAATTGGAAGGTGAGGCAAGTTTTTCGGTTCACATCCTCCATCGATATTCCAAAAAAACACCCTAAAATGAAAAGGAAAGGATCCATACCATAATTCAGAGTGGATAGCAGAAGCAGGTTACAGTATTAGCTTCTGGAGCAAGACTGGACACTAAACTTGCATTTTTGAGTAAACCTCTGACAACAGAAAAAATCACTTTTCTCCACAGAATCTTTTGTAGCAACTTGCAGCTTTGTCTTTACAGCAGAGACCGGGTATAACGCCACTGCAACCCCAGTAAAGAGCCCAGCTCCAGCAACATAGAACTTTCTCTTGTCAAGCCTGCATAACCAAGAGACATTAACAGCATAAGAAACCCAATAAATCAACTGTCAATCACATGACCCATTTACATTCGCATTTCTTGGGATCACAAAATGCAATTAAGATCACTACAAACTACAACCAAAATGAGGCATTCTAAGAGCCGTGGAACTGAAGTTTCACAAATAATTTATTAACACGAAAGAGGGTATTGCAAAAATCATTGATACTTCAAATTTTGCAAAACCAGAATGCATCAGTGCTGCTCCAGATAGAATCATGGAAACTATGCACAAACCAGAACACAAGTTGAAGTATGACCTAATTTTATAGATAATTACATAAGTACTGAATTACACCATCTAACGCAACACTAACTTAGTGATTTAAGCTATTAAGTATTCACCTAAACCAGAATACTGGAAAAGTTCAAAGTTTATCAACAAACAAGTGCATAGGACATGAAGGATTCAGTCTCAACCAAGCATCAACACAGATAAGATGAAAATAATGTTTAAAAACCTGCAATTATAAAATCATTAGGATACAAGCTTTGAATGTTTTATAAAGTAAATTACTGTTTTATGAAGTAAATTACAGGACAAAGGAAAAGAAGAAGAAAATGAAGGTGCAACAAAGAAATTGATATCAACTATAGGGAAACACATACTGAGACAGTGCTATCAGTCTAAAACTGCAAGAAGAATCATTAAACTCAAGATCAGAGAAGCCAAACATGTAGTGAGTAGATAAAGATTTTATGACATCCACAATAACCAAGTAAATCAATGGGAGGAAATGAGCACAGCTTCATATCAATACAATGGGTTTTCTTGGTCTATTGAAGCTCAGGGATAAAATGACTAACATAAAAGTAAACGCATCTTACAGATTTTCACCTAAACCCAACCCTTAATGATAATCAATCCAACATGAGAAAGAAAAATCAACCAAACCTTATTTCTAAAGACCAATTTCTAAGCAAGTTTAGCGAGTTCACCCATTTAAGGAGTTGTAATTTAGCAAACAAAATAACCAGAAAAGTACAAGTATACTTGAAAAACAAAATGGCCAAAATACCTTCACCTGAGTTCAAACACCAACAACAACACCACATATCCCTGCATAACTCCATCCCTGAAATCACCACCAACAATAACTAACAGCTCAACCCCTTTAATTCTGGCTTCAATCACTTCATTTGACTTGAATCTTCACGGCAACAATATATATTCTAATTTCTCTTCTTCCATAACACAACATCAGATCCCATTTCTGAAGCATACCCTATATCAACCACCTTCCTCATTCAACTCAAAACCCTTTAATTCTTCACTACCAAATACCAGAAACCCGTTGCAGAACCACCATCTTCTCAGCTCACACTCAGATTCAGAAACCCTAAGATTTTATTCAAACAAACTTCAACCCAGAAACCCTAGGTTTAATTCTTCAAATCGAGCAATCAAACACATCGATCTCTTCCACCAGCAACAGAAACTTGTTTCAATACCTGTAATTTCATCTGAATCTCTCGATTTATCTCTCCATCCAACTAATAAACCAATTCATTTAGAAGAAATAGAGAACTCATAATCACTTACCGCATCAACGAAGAAGACAAACCATGATATTTATCATCACCAGAAATCCAGACTCAACTGTGACTATATTCTTAACCAATCACCATCATCGTTTTAGGTTAAATCGATTGATATGAACAAAAACAACCACAAATCAAGCTATAATTGATTGATTTGAAACTAGGGATTTCTTTTTGCTGCTTAATTTTGACCTGCAAATTTTAACTCTCAACAGTGTTAATGGCTGAGAGAAAGGAAAAGGAAGATGAATAGCTGAGAGAAAGGAACGAGGAGAAGAAGAAGAATTGTTGTTAGCCGAAAGGGGGTGCGGTTTTTGTCTAAGTCTTGATTTTTCACTAAGTCATGCTTTGTTGACTTAAGTCTTGATTATTTTGAACACAAAAAATAATTTTTTTATTATAATTATAATTATTATTATTATATTATTGGATAAATATGATTACATGAAACTAGTTGAGCCTAACAAGCTAAACTCCAACAACATACTATTACATTAATTGAACAGTTCTTGTGTGCTAACCTATCAAACAGCCTCATGGGTAACTTTAGCCTAAGGAGCCGAAACTACGGAGGTTTCTCTTTCGGATGAACTGGAGACGAAATCTATCGAATTGAACATCACTCGTTCAAATATTACTAGAGTTAGACCCGAGTTTCTCTTTCGGATGAAGCGAGGATGAAATATATCGAAATTGAACATCACTTTTTTTTAATAAGAAAGGAAGAACTTTATATTAAAATTTAGGAAGTAACAGCATTGTTTTGGTCACTTAAGATCAATGTGTTGATCCAATTTGGCCAATCATAGTTCCAATCAACTGAAGAATCCAAAGTTTTAGCAGTTTTAGCTAAAGAATCTGCTAAACTATTTGCATCCCTATGGACATAGCTACACTCCCAAAATTCAAAATCTGATAAAATAAAGAGGACATCTCTAATAATGTTATTTGTTGTCCACTTCACTGAGGCTTGGTTTCCTTGGATAGCTCTCACCACATTTAGGCAGTCTCCTTCCAGGTATAATCTCCTAAGTCCTCGATCCTTAGCCCATAAAACTGCTTCCAAAGCTCCTAATGCCTCCGTTTGCTCCGCATCTACTGTTTTTGTTTGGATGCATCGCACTCCATTGCATTGACACCGTAAGGGTTAGTAAAATTAGACCAATACCAGATGTAACTGAACTACCAATGAAAGATGCATCAAAGTTTATTTTTTCCTCATTTAGTGGAGGAGGATGCCATCTATGTCTGCCCTGGTGCATATTAGTCATCAAGATAGAATGAGTAGATAAAGAGTTATGCCAATCTTCTATATTATTAACAATATTATCAACTATGTGATCCACATTATCGTGGATATTATCAAAGTTTTTGGAGCATCTAGCCTTCCAAATATGCCATGATATGAAACAGGTAAATTCAAATCCTTTGAGGTCTACCTGCATTCCAGAATTACCTGCATTAAGAATGTTACATAGCCAGTCATGCAGATTATAGTTGCATAATGTATGATATAGATTAGGATTAACTCTATTCCAAATAGTAGCAGCAACAGGACAATCAATAAAAAGATGCTGCATAGATTCAGTGTTATTCTCACATAAGGAACAAGTAGTACTTTTATGTTTAGTTACTTTGGCTAACTTCACTTTAGTAGCTAGACATTGATGTAGGCACTTCCACATGAATTGTTGAACTCTAGGGGGGAGTTTAATCTTCCAGAATGTCTTCCAATTAACATTCATATTATTCTTAGAAGGGCATTTAATCAGAGCTTCATCAAGAATGACCTTATAAGCAGATTTGACTGAGAAACAACCATTATAAGCAGGAGACCATCTAATATCATCACTACCAGTTAAAGGAATTCTAATCTTAGTGATATCATTGACAGTTTCTTCATCAAAAAGAACATTTAGTGTATCTAATTTCCAAGAATGTGTATCCCTATCAATAAGTTGACTAACATACTTCATGTTTATAGAGTAATTGTCAGAAACTGGTGGTTTGTTTCTGTTTGGTATCCAATTATCTTTCCATATGGATATTTGTGATCCATCCCCTACTTCCCAAACATAATGCTTTCTAACAATATCTAGACCTTGACATATACCTTTCCACACCCAGGATCCCTGAGAAGAGAAAACACCATACAAAGGATTACAATCCCTGAAATATTTGCAACATAAAATTTTTACCCACAGTTCATCTTGTTGGGTTAGCATTCTCCAGGCTAATTTAGTAAGAAGAGCTAAATTTAAAATGTCAGTCCTTCTTATATTCAGACCACCTAGAGCCTTTGGAAGAGCTACATCTAGCCATCTTTTGGGATACATACCACCACCTTTCTCATCCTTTCCCCACTGGAAATTCATCTGAACCGAATCCATCTTATTGGTTATATTCTTGGGCATTGGAAAGACTGCTAAATGATGGTTGGCCATGTTTCCTAGCACAGACTGAATAAGAACAGTTCTACCAGGTGGAGCTACAAACTTACCTGACCAAGTAGGGAGACAAGCCTTGTATTTATCAACTAAATGAGAGAAAGATTGAGACTTATCTTTTTGGAGGAGAAGAGGGACACCAAGATATTTCTCCTGTAAAGACATTCTTTTGATTCTCAGAATGTTAGCAATGGTATTTTTAATATCACCTGGGACTCTAGAGCTGAAAGCAACTGCTGATTTATCGAAGTTTACAGCTTGACCTGAGAATTTACTGAAAGAATCAATAATATCAGCTAAATGGTTAGCTTCTCTAATTCTAGCCTTTATAAAGACTAAACAATCATCTGCAAAAAACAAGTGAGTGATTGGTGGAGCATCTTTTGTTACTTGGAAACCATGGATTAAATTAGAGTTTTCTGCAAATTTAAGAGCTCTAGAAAAGGCTTCCATGCAAAGGATAAAAAGATAGGGAGATAGAGGGTCTCCCTGTCTTAAACCTCTTTGAGGGTAATACAACTTACCAGGAGCTCCATTAAGAAGAATGGATGTAGACACAGTTGATATACACTGTTCAATCAAATTGCACCAAGTGTCAGAAAAACCAAGAGCTTTTAGATTAGCAATTAAAAACGACCATTCTACTCTGTCAAAGGCTTTTGACATGTCTAGTTTAATGGCAATACCTCCATCTTTAGCTTTTGTTTTTTTCAAAGAGTCAATCATTTCATGAGCAATCACAATATTATCTTGTATTAATCTACCAGCAATAAAAGCAGACTGAGTAGGAGCAATAATCTTATGTAGAATGGTCTTCAGTCTAGAAGCAAGCAATTTAGAAATAATCTTATAAGCCACATTACATAAACTTATAGGTCTGAAGTCAACAGCATGCTTAGGACAATTAGTTTTAGGAATGAGGGTAGTGAAATTGTGATTAACATTTAAGAATGTCTTTTTTGTGATTCAAAAAAAGATTGCACCATATTTACTACATCATGTCCAATAGTATCCCACATAATCTGATAGAAACCCGGCAGGAAACCATCGGGCGGGGAGTGGTCCAAGGTTTCATACCAAAAACAATACTCTTAATTTCATTATGGGACGGACAAGCAATAAGCATACAATTATCAGAATGAGAGATGCAGGGAGTAACATTATTCAAATAATTAACAGGATCACAAGGATGAGTAGTTCTACTCATACTAGAAAAATGATCTAGAAGTTCATTCGCAATCTCTTCTCTTTCAGTGAGCCATTGGCCTGTACTACTTTGCATAGTATCAATTTGATTTCTCTTCCTTCTAAAGTTAGCTTTCTGGTGAAAATAGGCAGTGTTCCTATCCTCAAATCTTAGGTTATCATCCCTATTTCTTTGTTTCAAAAATCATTTTGACTTCATACCAAAATTTAAGCTTTTCAGTAAGCTCTTTAACCTGAACAGAATTATGATTTCTTCTATCCCTAGTTATTACAGAAAGTTGAGCTTGAATCTTTGAGATTTGAGTACTAATATCACCAAAGTGATTGTAGTTCCAGTCTCTAAGGATAAATTTAGTATTATAAAGATTTTTGGTGAGTCTAAAAGCATGAGAACCAGGTATGATGACCCCCATTTATTCTTAATCGAGAAAAAGACAAGTAGAATCTTTAAACCAAGCTTTGTTAACTCTAAAAGGTTTTTTTGTAGAGTTATCCATTTTAGAAGTAACAAGCATAATAGGCGAGTGATCACCGCCTAAAGGGAACTAAGTGGTACACAACAACATTACTAAAGTCATTAAGCCAATCAAGATTAGCACAGACTCTATCCAATCTTTCTAAGATTAATTCTTCCCCTTCTCTTCTATTTGTCCAAGTGAATGGGTTGCCTATGTAATTCATACTATGAAGCCCCCTATCATTAATTAAATCATTATTAGAGTTCAAATCAGATTGAGATGGAACATTACCTCCTTCCTTTTCATCACAATTTAGGATGAAGTTTAAATCTCCTATTAGAATCCAGCTGTTATTATAGGAATTTCTAATATCATCCAAATAGTTCCATTGGGATAATCTGTTGTTCTCATTCAAAGAACCATACATGAAAGAAACTAAGGAAATAGTATGCATAGAGTCCAACTTGATAAGACAATTGATAATGTTATAGTTACTATCAATGACAAGAAGGTCAACTCCATCTTTCCACATGAGACAAAGGCCCCCAGACATTCCAATAGGGTTATGGAATATGATATTTGGGAATTTGAATCTAGCAGTTAAGTACTTCATTCTTTTAGGCTGGTTTTTAGTTTCAGACAAAAAAATGACATCAGGGTTATGGGCTCTAATTAGGGATTGTAGGTGGTTCCTAGTATCTTTATTTCCAAAGCCTTGAACGTTCCAAGATATCAGTTTCATGCTGTTATGGTTGATGATACTCAGGTGAAATTTTTTGGAGGGAATAAGAATCAAATTGTAAGGGAAATTTAAGAAGAAATTTTTAGAAAAAACAATGATTACCTCATACTCCCCTGTAGTGCCTCCAGAATGCTTGTCCTTAAGTGTGATTCTAGCTGTTGTAGTTTTCTCCTCTTTTTCACCATTGTTATTAGTACCTTCCTCATCATTTAAGAATCTCTGACGCTTACCCAACCTAGCAGATTCATCTTCCCCTTCATTAACGGTTTGAAAGTTGATTATCTTCCCATCAACAGGTGGAACAAAAGGAGATACCTTAATAGTTTTCCTATTACTTGGTTTAGGTAACACAGCAGCATTACTTCGAATAGCGTTACTCTTTTTAACCCTACCTACTCCTCCAAATGGAAGCGGCTTCTCATGAGCAGCCTTAAGATAGTCAGCTGCAGCTTCACAAACTCCTTTGTTATGGTTTATCATATAGCACTCTCTACAAATCTTGTTTGGCTGTTTTTCATAAAAGAATCTGACCCACTTGGTAGCTCCCGATGCAGTAATAGCCAAGACACCTCTTCTCAGTGGGGTAGTGAGTTCGATCTTGACACAAATCTTCACAGGGATACCATCTACAGGGATGGCATTGGAAGGTTCAATAGCTAGTACTTCACCTAATAATTTACCCATCTCCTCCACTGAGTTGACATTCATGTGTTCAGGCTGAAGATTCTTTAGGTGAATCCAGTACACTTGTTTGGTCCAATCAAGATTTTGATGAACCAAACCTTGGAAATAGTCAAACAAGATGCATAACTTCCCATCAATGTTCCAAGGACCTTCTTCAATAACTTTGTCAACCAAATCCTGATTTATTAGCTTAAAAATCATGACATTAGTATCAATTTCTATAATCTTGACTTCACCATGAGGAATGAAAGGCCAAGTAAACTGTATATTCTTTTCAACTATCCCATAACCCATTTTTCCTTCTGTTATTATTTTCCCAATCAGACAAAAATCCCACTCCCCTGAACCTTCTCCTTCATTTGTTACAGCATCCTCTTGATTTAAGATAAGAACATCCTCGCAGACCGTAACCCGCAGTAGCTTTTTAAATCTCTGGGCTAATTCAGAAACTTCATTGTTTGGGTTTTGAATATTCGTCACACTGGATTGATTTCCTGCCATGGGTTTAAACTTTTCCAAAGGGAATATAGGGCTATGAGGTTTTTGAAGAATAGGGAAAGGATAAATACAACTCTGGTTAGGGTTACTGTGAATAGAATTGATATACAATATATTCAATTTATTCCTTGAGAGATTTTTGGGATCAGTTGAAACAGAAAAGGTAAGAGTATGAGCTGTAATTGACCATAGGAAAGAGAGGGATACTAACATTTTGAATTTGAAATGGTTTTTGTATTTTTTGCACGTGTAGTTAGCACAACCTTGTTTATTCATCCTTGAATCGGTAAGAACACTTAGAATACCCAGAGAGATATTAATAACCATGGTGATTTCAGAAGAAAACTCTGCTTTAACAAGCAATAATACAACAGCAGCAAACGCTATAATCAACACTTGATACCCGGCAAACGCCATTTTTGGACAAAGCAATCTGTAAACACAAGGAGAGGATAAAGAATTAGTTAAACATATCCAGAAATAAATTGAATAATACAGATAAAACCCTAAATTAGAGAAATCAATGAAATCAGTAAGTATAGAGACTAGAAAGCATAAGGGAGACAAAGAAAAGACAAGATTTCACTGATTCATTTGGAGAGAAAGAATGGAGTTGAAAACTGGGTTAACTCAGATTATCTCCGATTTGCAGAGAGGAGAGAGGCTTAGTCCAGGGGGGAAATTCGTAGGTTAAAATGACCTCCAATTCTGAACTGAGGACGAAATGACATCACATGTTCAAATATTACTAGAGTTAGATCGGAGTTTCTCTTTCGGATGAACTGAGGACGAAATATATCAGAATTGAACATCACATGTTCAAATATTACTAGAGTTAGACCGGAGTTTCTCTTTCGGATGAACTGATCGGAGTTTCAAATGATTGAAAAATAAATCATGATGAGTTACATTGTGATAAAATCCTCGGTTTTTGTGTATTAAAGTAAGGTGATGCATTTATATCATCTAGAAGCTCTAGCGATAAACTCGCGAAGACAAATTTTGTTTCAAAAGATGAAAATTTTCAATCGATATGATGCTCTAGCGATAAACTCGCCAAGACAAATTGTATCATCTTTGCGTACTTATTTAATAAACCACGAAACTTGGTAGTTATCATATCCTAGTGGCTGAAAGCTACTAACCACACCAACAAACTAATGTCTTGGTACAAGTGTCTACCAAAAGATTGAATTGGTGGCTACACATAGTGTCTTGAAGTATCTACCTTCTAGCGTACTTTGTAGTTGTCAAACTCTCGTGGTGAAAGATACTAACAACGCCAATATTTTGATGGTTGGTTGAGGTGTCTACCAAGGAGGATAATTCGTGGGTAAGCCGAGTGGCAAAAGATATGTACCTTTTAGGGTACTATTTGGTTGCCCAAACATGATGGTTGGAGGCTAATAACAACAAATACGATATTTCGGTTGTTTAGTTGTTCATGCTAAAGCCTTCCACCCGTCGTTCTTTGAAAACTGGTGGTTAGACATTTCCGCCAACCATAGATGTTTTTAGTTACAAATAATTGTTGCTGAAGAATTCCACCAACTGTAGTTGGTAAGAAAATAGTCGCTAAAGCCAAGTTTTCTTGTAGTGACATGACTCTGTACTTTTACACAAAATTTATTACACGTATCCCTTCTTTCATTCATTTCTTGACACGTCTTTTTCAACCGTCCTTTCTCAACCGTTCATGTCTACTCTTTGCATTAAATGTGTTTGCCTTTTCGAGAATCCTTCTCTCTATATATATTTTTCTTACTCTCTTCTTCTTTTTTACTCTCTTTCTTGTTTTCTCTGCAATTTCTCTTCTTCATCTCTCCGTAATTTCCGTTTCTGCTGCTGTAAGTCTTCTTATTTTTACTTCCTTTGATCTTTAATCTTATCTTCATTCCCATACTGTGAAAGATGCCTCAAGTTGGACGCAGATATGAAGTTCTTTTGGGAGAGGTTCAAAAGGATTTTCAAGAGAAGGGTTTCACATTATCCACTATTCCCAATCAAGAATCTAAATCCATTCTCTCTGCCAAACTGTTTACTAATCATCATTGTGATGATCAAAAAATCATAATTTCGCTAGGTCAGATTCTCGCTGGCCTTCCCATTCCTCTCTACAACCCTAATCTTCCCTTGTTTTATGAAATTCTTGCTCATGCGAAATTCTCGCGAGCCATCTATCAACTAAGCGGAGACTGTATCCGCTTAATGCTTGAGTTCACCAATCGTGGTGCTGGTAATGGATATCTTTACCCCAATGAAGTCAGAGATCCTAAATTTGCGGACGTAGAGATACTCGCTGAAAAGTATTCAGTAGAGAGTTTCTTTGAAAACTATGAAATAATAAATTTGAAGAACGATAGAACTCGCTGGAGTGCACGTTTGAAGAGAAGAGAAAATATTCCCAGTGACAAAATACTTATGCAAGATATCGACTGGCATTCTGGCAAGAACAACGTTCCTCGCCATTCCAAAGACGACAAATGGTGCGTCTTTCCACTATTTTTGAATGGACCTTATATTTCAGGTTCAAATGTGCTCCCTGCGAATCTCGCCAACTATCAGCCTTGGGTATTTAATTGGCCCGAGAAAGTAAAAGAGGTATGCTTCCTAAATTTCGCTCAACTTGTAATCTTCACTTCTTTTTATACCTACTAATCTTGCGAAATTTTCAGATTATCAAGTTGAGGAAGAGTTACAAAAGAAATGCTAAGGAGAGTACCCTAGCAATACTCCGTTCGATCACAGATGAAGTAAGAAATACTTTTCTTTATTATTTTTAACAATATTGTTGCCTCTGTTTTTTATCTTCATTCGTGTGCGAAGGTTGGTGCTAAGATTGATGGAGAAGAAGAAAATCCTAAAAAAGACCAAAGGTAAAGGTAAAGGTTCTCTTCGCAAGGAGAAATCTACTGTCCCGCCTTCTAAGAAGCGAAAGATCCATTCTCCCTCTCCTTCAAATCCTCAATCCAGCGAAAGCTCTGATGATGAAGATAATGATGATGTTGATACTTCTCTCGCAAAGGAGAATTTTCCAACTGACTCTTCTATGGCACAACTGTCCAGCATCTTCTCTGATTCCATGCAAGGGATGGGAGATGATCGTCTCTCTAGTACGTGCCAAGCCCTCGCAAGTATCTGTGATGCTCCTTTGTTAGAGAGTGACGAATCTCTTCATGGGGTCTCCAGATCAGTGACTCTCAGCTTTCTAAATTCACTTGGTGTTTTGGTATGTCTTTATTCCCCTATTTCTTCATAGTTT
The DNA here is from genome assembly GCA_023531295.1 of Papaver armeniacum. Lineage (NCBI taxonomy): Eukaryota > Viridiplantae > Streptophyta > Magnoliopsida > Ranunculales > Papaveraceae > Papaver > Papaver armeniacum. The sequence goes on from JAJJWW010012645.1 coordinate 13,177, forward strand.
TAATTTTAAGTTATATTCTTTTTAACTTCTTTATTTTTCTTTATAGTTCGGGAGAGCCTCCTTTGTTGTTGCCTCAGATCAGATCTTGAGAAGAGGCGCAACATTCTCGAAAAGAAGAATCTTCAATTTCGCAAGAAAAATGAAGAATTGGGAGCTGAAGCTACTGCTCTTCGCAAGAGAAATGAAGAGTTGAAAGCGGAAAGCCGCCACTCTTCGTGAGAAGACCAAGCAATTAGAAGCTGATTCTTCCACTCGTAAGAATAAAATTTCTAGCCTTGAGCTCCAACCAACAGACTTTATGGTATGAAACTTTTTCCTTTTCCTTAGTTTTGTTTTCTTGTTATCTTCCCTTATCCGATTTATCATTTTGGGCAGACGTCTATAACCTTTCTCGATGAAGCCATTCTTCTTCATTCATTTCCGAACCTATGGATGATGATGCTCTTCTTGCTCATCTCAACGATTCTTTGAATATTTTTTCAAATAACAAGATTAAATCTCTTCCTCTAAACGAACTTCAATCCAGATTTCGCCTCTTAGAACTTGATCATAGATCTAGTTTAAGCTTAGCCAACCAACTTAAACGTCTGTATCTTAGTTCTAAAGAGAAAATTAGTATTTTAAGGAAGAAAATTAGTGATCTCATAGATGACAAAGATCGCATTGCTAGACAAGGTGCTCAAGCATTAGCGAAATTCCAAAAGACTCTTCTTGAAGTTCAAATTGAACGGGATGAATCCATCCACCAAAATGCTATCCTTAGCGAAAGAAAAATCAAATTCGTTCCCTTCTTCTCATAAACAATGACGATGAATTCGCTTGGGCTGCGAAGGTTCTAGATGACGCCAGAAATAATTTAGGTGTTAACATTAGCCTTCAAGTTGAGCATACGACCTTGATTAGGGATATGATTTCTGACAGAGAAGGTTGTTGATCATTCTTCTTTATTTAATTGTTTGTTTTTATGAAGCTTGTCATTAAGTTGCCGATTCATTGTCATATGTTCCGCAGAGGCCGAGGAGAGACTTCGCAAAAGAATTGAAGAACTTGAATCGAGAAAGAACAACTCGCGAAGGACTTCTCTTCGAAATGATAAATATTCCAAGTTAAAGAAGACTACAAATCATCAGTAGCGAATTTCAAAAATGATCTTCGTTCTTTTCGCAATCGACTATTAAGACGGTCTGCGATGACAACAACATTCCTCATTCTTCATACCCTTGTCTCCTTGACGAAATCCCCTGAAATTATGCCTTCTTTGGATATCTCGCGACGATGCTAGCGAAGAAGACGAATCTGATGAAGATGACGAAGTAGAAGGATCTGATGAAGAAGAAGAACCAAACAAGAAATAACTTCGTTTTCTTCTTTCTCTTTTTGTAATATCTGTACATTTATTCTTTTAAACTTCTACTTTTGTAATCTTTTTATGCGAGTTTATTGGATCTTCAAATACAAGCCCTACTTTTGTTGTTCCTTTCTGCACATGTTAAAAGAGCAATTCTTTTTTGCAATACAGTTAATAAATACATTATTAATCTTTTTCATACTATGAGTGCGTAAATCTATCATATGAAAATAAATAACATGTTCTTAATCTATTCATTCCCATACTTGCCTCTGTTATTTGTTTTCAAATGAAAGATTAAGCAAACAACTTTTAAATGGTAACATGCCTCAATCTCACAATCTGTTGATCTTGAATTCTCGCAAGCAAGTGTTTCTTGGTTGTTTCCAAGATCTCACTTTTTCTTTTTCTCTTGTGTGGTCTTATTTTTCCTTCCTAGTTAAAGGTCTTACTGTTCCACCTCTTGTAATTGCGACAAAATCGCAGGACGTCTTTACACTTTCATGTAATGACCCATTGATCTTGCCTTATCATTTCTTTAGTATTGTTGCCTCTGCGGGATAGTTTTGTTGCGACAATATGACAGGCCTAAAAATCCTTGCGTAAATAAAGCCCTATGATATTGTCGTCTTGCGACGAAATCGCATGACGTCCTTACACTTTCATGTACTGACCCATTGATCTCGTCTTATCTTTATTTTTAGTATTATTTCCTCTTCAGGATTGTCTCACAAATATGACAAGTTTAAATTTTCTTGCGAAAATAAAGCCTCATGACATTTGCGTCTTAAGACACTTATCAGCTCCCTAATGGAGGGTGCCGCCCTTATCATCTCCCTGGTTGCCCCTTCAGGCGTACATCTTCCATACAAGGATAGCTCCCCCCATCCGGTCTTAACAACAACCAATTATTTTCGCAGCCTCTTATCCCTTTTGCCTATAGGGTTTATGGTTACGAGACTGCACCCTAATAAGTGGAGTTTTCTTCGGGCCGAGTGCAGCATATGCCAAGACTTGCCAAGAATGTCCGAGACACTTCAAATGCCCCAGGCACTCTAGGCTCAACCGTGTACCTCGGCGCCTTGATCAAATGTTGACTCCTTAGAAGAGACCCTCGGTCGTCCAATCTAAGTCTTAAGCTTAGATTGAAAATCCAAAGTATCTCCCCTGGATGGGCTTTATGGACCCTAATTCTCCATGACTCAGGTTCCAGGGGCGGTGTAACCTTTTTCCTGAGCCATGCAATAGGTACCCCCTTCTATGACGCACTTTAGGTCTTACATTTGCCTCTTACGAAATTTTGATTTCGCGAACTAGGGTGTACGCCATAGTTGGTTTGCCTCTGTCTGATTAATTTGTTGATTCTTTTTCATGTGAATTCTTTTGTAATTTCGTAATCATATCTTTATATTTCATAATATCTTCTCTTCTTCTGCATATCAACTTCCATTCGCAACCTCATCTCGCTATTCATAAGAAAGATTATTATTATTTTATTTTATTTAAAAAAAAAAAAAAAAAAAACCCAACTTACATTTCTCGTCTTCCTCCCCATTTTTTCTCTGACAATCAACAACTACATTTATTATTTAAGTCTCTTACTTCTGCTACTTTCTGCCTCGCATTTTTGAATTTTCCTGTCATTTTCTTGCCTGTTGCGAAACCTTCACCACTTCCTATCTTCATCATTTTTTGGTTTTACAGCATTTCTTCCTCTCTTTGCTCTATTACATCTACCATTAATCTTTCACCTCTTTGTTTTTCTTTGATGTTGTGTTTCCAATTCCTCTGCTTCGCAGCTCTTTCTTCGCAGGATTCTATATCAACTTCATAACACTTCTTTCCTTCAACCCAATCTCCCTTTATGATGCCAACACCAGTGGGATGAGGTAATTTGATACATTGATGGAAAGTTGATACGACACCTAAGATCTCATGTAACCATGGTCGTCCGATCAGCGCGTTGTATGGTGATTCCACATCAACTACACAGAATAAAATTACTTAAGATAATCCTTTCAAAGGGAATTCACATATGAACTTCTCCTTTTGGCTTATTTGCGGTACCATTAAAACCATATATTTTGTACGTTGAAGGTATTAGATCTTCATCTTTCCCTCCCATAGTTTTATAAGTATGATAAAAAAAAATGTTCACGGAACTCCCCGTATCAATCAAAATTCTATTGATTGCCCAAGAATTATCAGCTTCATCATTTTCATCCTCGCTAGGTTTTAGGTTGATCTCCAATCTTACCACCAATGGGTTGTCATGCATTTATCCACCCCCAGGTACTTCTTCTGCGGTAAAAGAGATAGTCTGCTTTTGCCATTCTTCCAGTGGCGATGTCTTCGCAATGTTCATTGTTTCTCTATCATCGGCATCTCTTGCGAAAACCCTACTGAGAATGTTATCGTGAAAATCTTCAATCCTCTTGTACGAGTGTACGATGGAGTTAAAAAACAGATTCTTTGCCTTTGCGCCAACTTCAATCACAAATATTTCTCTTTCTTTTGCCGTATTTGGCTTGTGAATATCTGGAGGAGGTGGTAATGCTTGAGTTTGCATTTGTCCTACCAGAAAGTGATTTAATTTTCCCTGATCTATCATTCTGAGAATGATTCTCTTTATATTTCTGCAGTCATTTGTTGTATGTCCATGGAAATGATGATAAGAGCAAAATTCATTACTTTTGTATCTTGGAGGTGGTTCACTCCCCATGTTCCATGGTGCGGGTATGTTTTCCATTAGGATTATAGCTTCCCATATCTTCTCCATACTAGCATTCAAGGGTGGCATTTTGATTTCTTCTCATATTATCTTAGGATTTCGCTGTCCTCTGTGAAAGTTTTGCCTCTGACCATAAGTTCCCATATTATCCATAAGTTCCTTGCGGCTGATGACCTCCATACGTTTCTTTTGGCTGATCAAGTCTTTGGATTTTGTTATTTCCACCCCGGCTATAGAAGTTTCTCTCTCTCTCAAATTCTTCTTGATCACGGCTCCCCATAGCTTCTAGCTTTTGTTGTCCATCTCCCATTACCCTCTCTTGTTGCCCTTGCGAGGTGCTCGCCACTGTGTTTATTAACTTGGGCAATAAGCTTGCAGTCGTTGCTCTTGAACTTGTGTTCGCAATGGGGTATGATTCCATCTCATTTTGCTTTTCTTCAAGAGCAATATACTCCTCATGTAGTCCTCGCAACTCAGTCATTGTGATTGTATTTTTGATTCTGAAAATCTGAATGTATAACAGATTTGTTGCGAACATAGCATTGATGAATGATAGGATGAGATATCTTTCGTCCACACGACAAGCCATATCACTACACATTGTCTTCCATCTCACAGTTAGATGCTTCAAACTTTCGCCAACCCTTTGCTTCAGCCCAAATAAATCTTCAATGCCATTGTTGCTTATGTATGCTCCTAAAAATATAGCTTGCAAGTGGTTGAAAGATGTTATAGTGTTCTTTGGCAACCCTTCAAACCATTTTAACGCCTCTCCTGTTAAACTTGATGCGAAATACTTGCATAATATTGCATCATGGTTCTCTCATTGTAGCATACATCTCACATAAGCTTTGGTGTGTTGGATCGCACAAGTTGTTCCATCAAAATCTTTGGTTAACGCATGCAAATTGCATTTTGGGGGTATTCCTCCTAATTGTACTTCTTGTGTGAATGGAGTTTTCGTGACTTCCTCTATAGCTTCATCTAATTGTCTCTTACCTCCTCCTCTTTTATTATTTATCATTCCCCTCATCTCCGCTAACTCTCTCAAAATTTGTTCATTTATACCAGAATTTGGATCCATTGGTCTTTTCCACTCCGCCTCTTTTCTCCTGCGTTCATCTCTATTTTGACTTCCTTGTTCATCATTTTCCTCTCGTCTTTTTCTGCGATCTTCTCTTTCACTTCTTTCATTAATTCGCACACCGTCATATCTCTCAATTTCTCCTCTTTGCCGTCTTTCAATTCTCCTTTGTACTCTATCATACTCTTCATTGATATTAGCATTATTGCGGTTTCGCTCACGCCTCCTTTCTCAATTATCATGATTATTCTGTCGAATTGCCTCTTGTAGTTCTTGTTCTTCCATTTCTGCTCTTAGTCTTTCTCTCTCGCGAGCTAAATGCGTTTGTTCAGCATAGTGTCTTTCAATTTCATCCTCAATTGCTCGTTCATTTCTTTGTATTTCTCTCTCATGTAAAATTCTCCTTCCTTCTTCCTAATTTTCTTCGCCATCTTGATTATTTCGCCCCTGGCGATGTCTATTTCCTTGAATTCCATCATTCTGTTCATTTTGAAGAATTTCATAACGTTGAATATAACGATCTTCCAATACTTCTCTTCCTTCGCGACGTTCTTCGCCTAGATTTTGTATTCCCTCTCAAGTTTCTTCATTAGCATTTTCTATAGGCAAATTTTGTCTTATTTCTTCTCTAACTGATCTTGAACGTGATCTTGTAGTGCTTCTTGACCTCCTATTTTGTAATCTTATATTTTCCCTCCTCAATTCATGATTTTTCCTTGTCAAATTCGCACGTTCTTCATCTTCTAACCGTCTTTCTTCATGTATTGTTTGCCTCAATGTCTCTAATGCTGCAATTTCTTCATTTCCATGAGTTATTCCTCCAATTATTTCTTGATCTCTCTCTTCTTGCCCATTGTCTCCTAATTGCTTCTCTTCTCCTATTTCATCTACAGAATCTGATCGCCAAGTATGTACACTCACTCTGTCATAAACCACAGTTCTGTTTTGTATTGGTGGTGTACGTTGAATTGGTGGTTGAACTTGATTTTCTCTGTTGTTCCTTGTATTCATTCTTGAAGATTCTCCCATCTCGTCTCTCCATTCTCCAGCAAGTCTCATACTCCTTCTAACGGTTGTTGGTTGTTTTGATGCATGTCTTCTTCTAGCCATTTTTCAATCTTAATGAATTATTGAAAATTATATGAAATTCCTTCTCTATTACTCTAAATTCTTTCAAATCACAATATTAATCTTCAATCATCCCTGTTTCTAGCGCCATATGTAATTGCAGGAAATCCTACAATACACACCTCACAAGAATTTATAATATCTAACACATATTTAAGATCAATAACCAATCTCTTTATTAATTGAGTTATAAATTTTACAAGAAGGAAGTGAAATCAAGAATATTATTGCTACTCTAGACTTTCTCTCTCCTCTAAATTTTATCTCCACCCTCTAAAAAGATCTCTCCTTTTCATAAGCCTATTCAGCTCTTTATATAGGACATTACATAATGGATGACAGCTAAGTTATCCCTTATTTTTCGGATCTGACTTGCGACATTCTCGCAAGTGTATAAATATAAAACCTCGCAATACTCCTAAATCTCGCTAGGTCTTCACGTCTTTCTCGTGTTCTGGCTGTCGTCATCCGTTGCGTCGTTTATATTATTCGTCTGTGATATCTTCACAATGCGTCGTTTATGGATTTCGCAAGGGCGTTGGTGTTGCGATATTCTGATCCTACAAGAACCATTCATCACCATCCGTAGAATAACAACTAGCTCAGTGTTATCCCCAAAACTCCTTTTACCACGGATACAGAAGCTCTCCAATATCAGATTATATTCAACCGAACCACCAAGTAGTAGCTCACTCAAGGTTTAACCCAATCGAACACTTTAAGCTTTGTGAAATAGGTTAATCCCAGTAGTTAAACTTTTATCTCAAGGTTTGCTTGTTGGTGTTTTTTTTACTAACAATTGCTCCACATAATCCCTCTGCAAGGTCTCGCGATTTCTATTTGTGTAGAGAGTTATTCCACGATTACTTATCTCCTAACCTCTGCTAGCAATAGAACAATAGATTAATCATATTTGCATCCAAAATCAATATAAGAATCACTCATAAACCCTAGATATGGTAAAAATAAACGATGATGATAAAAACTCTCAATAGATTTGTATTAATAATAAAGCTTCGCGCTTAGAACATTGAATTCATCCTTAATCAACGAAGTATTTAGCTACTCAAATTACAAAGAAGATGAAGAAGATGAATAATGGTGGTTTCCCCCTAAAGGGTAAAACCCTAGGTTCAAGATATAGAAATAAACATTATCATGTGATGGATTGATTTGATTCTTTGAAAGGCCTAATACCTATTTATATAGGTTTACAATGCTTGGCCTTCAAGTATCCTAGTCAGTTCTGAAAAACGACCTAAAAAGTAGTAAAGAAAGTCCTAAAAAGAGTTCGTGAACTTTGGCCTTCATGGTACACATACCAGGTACGTGTATCCTCCATTAAAAAATTCCCAGGAACTTTTTAGTATGTGTACCTGTAGAAATCGGGGCCTTTCACGGGTCAAGTATGGGCTTTCCGATCCCTAATTAATATGGAGGTGAAGTTTATATATATGCTCATCTGTTTGTGGATATTTTTCGCACAAGTCATACATAAGTAACTTCTTACTAGTTTGTTAATAAGAGAGTTAACTCTGCACAAAAGATAAAGAGATGTTTTGAAGTCGCCACCTGAATAAAGGGGAGTCAGGTCCCTTGTTAACTAGTTTGAATTCTTTTGGGAAAACAATATCTAGTGATGACTTACATGTTCATGGTCTGCTATCAGAGAGTTCGGGGTAAGGAGATTCTAGTACGAGACGGGAAGGTGTTAGGCACCCATCAGTCGCCCAATCATATGATTGGCCTATACTTCATGATTGAATGGGAATAATATTTACATATTTTCTTTAAAAAAATGTACTAATCACACTTGTGACTCTTGGACTAATATATATATATAGCCGGTAGAACGACTAATTATTCAAGAGGTATCTGGAATCTAAATCAATTCCTAACATGTTGAAAATATTAATAAGCCAAATTTAAACTTGTAAAGAATTTAGATTTATTCTAGATATCCTTGGATGATGACAGAAATTTGTAAGCTGTCATGGACTACCGATTTAAGGCTTATTGAAGTTTTGAGGTAATAACCGATAACCTGCAACTTAACCGGTAACTAGATAAATTATTTGAAAATTATTCACGTATGGGGTCTTAATATGAGAGGGGAAGCCGCATATTTAGATCTTCCCACGTTAATTAGATTATAATACAAAATATATAGTTAAAAATAAATAATGCAGGAACATGGGTAATCGGAATGTGAGAGGGGTAATCCACTCTATGCTCACAATTTTTATTTACCCAAGAGAATTAATTTAACCAATATACCTTAGATGGGGTATTTGCTTCAGAGAGATTCTTATACGCTCCTCCTTGTTTTTGGTAAGTATGCTAAAAGTAGTTAAAGTACCAGCAATTTAATGCTAATCTTTTATAAACTTAAAGACAATACTTGATTTATTTATTTTTTATTTTATTTTTTTGGGTTTTTTTTTCCTCAAAATGAACTAGAAATGCGTAAGACAATAATAACTAATATTTATGAAGGAAATTTGATTTTCTTTGATTAAATGACAAAATACATGGAGACTTGAAGACTTGGGACATATGAGAATAAGTATTCTCTATTTTGAGACAATAATTCTTCTTGGTTTTGGTATTATGGATGGGAATCAGGATTTTTTGTAGTTTGCATGGGGAGAATAAGAATCTCTTGGGTTTCTTTTGGTGTGATTGGTGAGATTGATTATGTTGTAGAATCAGATTTTTTTTTTTGGGATAGTTTGTTATTTTTCCAAATGGAGTAAGGCATGCCTTATATAGTTGTAGAAAGGTAGGGAGTAGGTGTAAAAGAGTGTTTGTGGGTGAAAACCGATTCTGCTGATTTTGGTAATTTTGGGTGTGTGTGGGTGAGAAACAAATATAAACCCTAAACAATGTACTGCACGGGAGTACTTTTGATTTGAGAGATCAATCTGTACAATCCTGGACTAAACCAAGAAATGGCCATTCCAGGATTGCTTCGGTCACAAAGTGAAGGAGAAGGGTTGGTCTTAGGGAGGTAAGCGAAGAAAGTGTTGAGACCAGAATAGTTGATTCTGGAAGTGTGGGCATTTTGTGACTTGTATCAGAAAGTTGAACTGGCTAGTTGGATGAAAAAGCTATCAGATGATTTCTGGATGTTATTGTTCTCCTGACCAAAACTTGTTGTTTGGTGGAAATAGGTGAGACCTATTTATACAAGTCATAGTGAAACGTACCCTGGTATCGTAGGAAGTGGAGACGATTGAGTAGTGGAAGAAAATATTAACGTGTAACTGTTAGACGTTATGCTTCCATGATGAGGGAAGTGAATTCGTGTAACCGCCAGTCATTACGCTTCCCTGATGAAGGAAATGAATTTTTTACACCGTTACTTTTCACCACCACTAATTATCCCACTTCATGACACTTTCTTGTAACGGGCGCATTGCACGCCGCACGCTGTAAACCGCCAGACCAATACCCTGATGAGCATCCCCCAGTTTATGACATATTTTAATGTCTCGAGTGTTTTCGTGGAGAACATGTAGCACTTTGCTACGTGTGGCAAGTTAAAATCGAGAGGCTTACCGCAGGTAAATAGCATGTGATCCTAGGCTCGTTTTGGTTAGTCTCCTAAAACTTGTCGCGAGCTTACCGGTTTGGTGGCGAACTTCGATGGCCGAGATCGCATCTTATAAATAAGGGTAGCCGTTTATTGTGGTTACCTTGTGTTGGCACCTGACAATAGCGCAGTGGCATTGCGGCATGACTTGTGCATGCCAGTGGCACGATGGTGCAAGTGGCGCCTGGCGTAGCCATGGTCGTTGGGTTTAGGCGGTTGGTCGCCTAAGAGTTGCCACAAGTCTATCAGTTCGATAGCAAACTTGGATGGCTGAGATTGCATCTCATGAAGAAGGATGGTCATTGATTATGGCCACATCTTGTTGTATAGCGAATTGGCGCCATCCACATGCTAATGGCATGCCAGTGGCGTAGCAATGACATAGCGGCATGCCAATGGCGTAGCCGTGGCATAGCAGTATGATGGTGATGTTGCGGTATGGCCAAAGCTAAAAATTGGCTCCGTGGACAAAGTTAGGTTTTGGCGTCGTGGAAGAATTAGCCGTGGAATAATTAGGGCTTGGCATGGCCAAGCTGCCGTGGAAGAATTCGCCGTGGAAGAATTAGGGCTTGGCGTGGCCAAGGTGTTGTGGAAGAATTCGCCATGGAAAAATTAGGGCTTGACGTGGCCAAGGTGCCGTGGAAGAATTCGCCGCAGAAGAATTAGGGCTTGGCGTGGCCAAGGTGCGCCCGTGGAAGAATTAGGGCTTGGCGTGGCCAAGGCTTGGTTTTGGCGACGTGGAGTCGGACCCACATGTGGCGTGGAAACATTGGCCCTGTTGCCACTCCAATCCCATTGCTCCGGGAAACGCTATTTGGTTTTGGTAGCAATTTTCCCGAATTAGGGTTTGGCATGTCGAAACCCTAATTAGTGCACGTGGCATGTGGCTTCGGCATGACGCTACTTTTGTGAAAACGGCGCCATGGCTATGCCAAAGGAACTATGGCAAGGCCATAGTGTGTAAACGGCGTGGGTGGCTATTTATGGCAGGTTGCCACGAAGTGGCATGTTTGCGAGGTAGCATGTTGTGAAGTTGGCATGTTTCGAAGTTGTCGTGGTAGAGTGGCGTGTTTGCATGCTACCGCGGTAGAGTGGCATGTTGGCATGCCGACCAATATGTTGATGTGGTAGGGCGCGTTTGTCTTGTCAGTTTAGCAAGGTGGCGCGGCAGGTGTGTTTGGCCTTTAACGTATGGTGGAAAGTTTAGAGCAACTTGATTGGACACAAAATGGGGTCGTCTAAACACTCGGCATGACCACACTTCTGGTGAGAGTTTGGCGGCTTTGGCGCGTTCTGATTGGTCGATTAGAAGTGGGGCCGGCAAGCATGGTCCCAGCCACAACTTGTGTGCGTGTGGCGAGTTTAAAGCGACCTGATTGGTCGAGAGAAATAGGGTCGGGGCGTGGATAATGGCGCTAGCTGGACTAAAGCATATCCACGCCTCTCTTAGCTGTTGCGACTCCCTGTTTTCTTATTCTGGGTGAGGTTCTGCACCTGCTAATCCATGGCGGATTAATTACTTAGGCTTAATTTTGACAAGCAAGGTCTGGTACATTGCGCGAGGCGCGAAACCCTAAATTATGTAAGTTAGTCAGGACGATTGATTGAGTTCTATGTGTTGACACAGAGTTCTTTTAAGTTCATTCCAGAGAGCAACATGCTTTTCTGATTCGAATACCTTATGAAAAGACCGTATCCTTGATACCTGGAGATTCGTGCTACTCTGCTACGAGTGAACACAAATCATCATGCCATATCAACATTAAGGGTTCAGCCGGAGAACATAGCATAGAAGGCATTTAGAGGAACTTATATTAAGTAATATACGCGAGGCGCCAAAATTCACAGAACATCCGGGTTGGTTGCTACATTCGCCAGTCTGGATAAATTTCATGTACGTGTATTGAGCGGCTCAATAAGTATGACAGTGGAGAGCTTAGCACACGTGGCTCTGTTTCCTTGCAGAGCGACGTCACATCAGATGCAAGGTTTTACGATTTTAACCCTAATCTAAAAACCACCATCAACAAAGAGGTATGGAGAAAATGATGAAAAGGAGTAGTGGGGGAAAAGGATGTTGGGATTGATTTTCTTTTTCTTTTTATTTTTGGGGTGTAAAGTGGTTTGTGAATAGGTGTATGGGTGAAAGGAGAGGGAAATGAGTAGAAGGGGTGCATGTGGTGTATTTAAAATTATTTGTTGGATAATAGGATGAGAGAGGTTTATTGTTTTGGTAAGAAAAGGTGGTTTTTAGTGCATTTGAGAAGGATAATTTTTGCTTTTTTGGGTAATGGGGTTGAATAAAAATATAAAAGAGTGATGATTTTATGGTGTGTGGGAGAGAAGGAGAGAATTCCTTTAGTTGATGGTGGAAAGGATAAAAAGACGTTGGTGATGATAAAAACCTCCCCTTTTTTCTTCTTCTTTTCTTTAATTGTTTTCACATGGGTGATGAAATTGGTATTTGGGTAGTAAAATGGGTAATTGGGTAGTGCTTGTGGGCTTGATTGGGTAGTGAAATGGGCGGTTGAGTAGTGTTTGTGGGCTTGATTTAAAGGATATGAAATCCTTAATTGTTCCACATAAAATTTTTCTTGTATCCAGCTTCGACGTATAAGACTGATATTTTTCTGTAGAAGGTGCGAAATTGGGGTTTCAATAGTACCAGGTATGCATACCCCTCCAGTTCACGAAATTCAGAGTTACGATGGTACGCGTACCCTCCTGTAGACGTCGATATTCAATAAACTTGTTTTGCCCGTAACTTCTTCGTACGAACTCGGAATGACCTCATTCTTTTTCGTTTTTTTTTTTTAATTGAATTCTCTTTAAGATGGTGATAAGAAATCCTGAATTTGAATGAGTTAATCTTGGTATTTGGCCCGCGTCTTGATTTTGAGCACTTTTGTTCGTTTCGTCGCACTTCTTCCACTTCGCTTTGACTTGGGCACCAGGAATACTTCTCTTCTTAGATCTTTTTAGTACTTTATATCTCCTTTCTGGATAATTCACCTAATAGAGAAAAATAAGAGAAAATAAGAGTAATAACAAGAATATATGCAAGAATAATATCTAAAACAAGTATGGAATGGACACTAAAATCATATGCATTACGTACTTATCAACAAAAGACAAATTGGGGATACTATAGATAATTAGTAGGGGGAAAGCCACTTTACTAAAGGGAAAGCTGACCATGATCTAGTCTTGTTGACTTTGAATCAATATGGGGTGAATATAATAATAAGCTCTTTCCCTACTGAACCACCATTCGTTGAAAATTATTTGTAATCAAAATACGGTCAGTAAGGAATTAGCATGATTCCATATTGCTTCATAAACTGTAATTTCTTCTTGTACAGCTACCCGAAGAACGCTCCATGTTTCTGGATTTCATGTCTAATTTCATACATCAATCACGAACTGCTTCGTTGGACTCCATCACCAAATCACATTTAAAATAATAAACAAATTGTATAACTAATCTGAGTGACTATATTAGAGAGTCATTCAAATAAAAAATCTTTAAAAGCATATATAAATCTCATTTGACTACCCCTGTAACTATTTGTTTTCTAACCGAGTCAATACTTTACTTAATGCCACTCAAACGCATGTATTACACTTTCATTTAGCAATATATATTATAGGGCAATTTGTTTTTGTTTGTGCCCCAACACATAACAAATTCTGCCGGGTCCCAAACATGTTTTTTTTTTCTTTTCTGAAAGAGGCTCCCAAATATATAAATAAACTAATACGCATTTTCTTACGCATACCGTTTTCTACATTTCCTAAAGATGTTAGGGTGTTGGAGAACTTTTAGAAGTTAATTTTTGACTTCTTTATTTAAAAAAAGTCAAAAGTTAGTTTGTGGATACAATTACAAAATGAAATCTACAAACAAAAGAGATCAAAGTCTTTTGCTTACGGAGAAGTAGAAACATGCATACTACTTCTAGTATCTCAAATTCTTCTCTGATCACTTATTAGGAAGTGACCCCCCTTTTTTTTTTTTTTTTTTTTTTTTTCTTGTTTTCTGTTTCTTCATGGAGACGTTTTTCATCTTCAAATTTTCTGCAACTTTCATTAGTATACTCACGAGCAAAGACTTCTCCTCTTTTTCTTTTTTCTCTTTGACTTTTCTCTGTACTTAGAACTTCAATAGTAGTTCTTCAACTTCTTCCTTTTTTTTTTGATATCTCTTCATCTTGTTTTCTTGTTCTTCATTTGTTTTCATCTTTTTCTTATATTCTTGGGTGATAGCTTCTATTGTAGGTAACATCTTCTTGTCTTCCTTATCTTCACAACTTCTCATCGATTTCCAGCGGACCTTCACGCCCATGTAGATCGAAACAAGCTCTGATACCAGGATCGTTTTTTGATATTTAGAACACACTCATGATGTTTTGGAGATGTTTCAGCGTAGGACTAGATTTCTAGCAGTGGAGCAAGACTAGATTTCTGAAACTCTTTTTCTATTAGCATTTCTTGTTATTTCTTGCTCAAGTTGTTACAGATGAGACTCCCTGCCTTATATAGGCTATAACTGAACTCTCTAGGACATTCTAAACTTCACTCGATAATTAACATAGAAGTGTTAGACTGACCTGGCACTTTCTAGAGATTACTTTCTCTAGATTTTTCTTTGACCAACTAGTTACATTTTCATCTTTTCACACTACAACAGCTGACTCACTGCAGTCAACTCAAGACTTTTCTTAACCATGTTCATACTAATCAAACAATCTAGATTACTGTAAACTCATTTGGACTTCATTTGGACATTACAAATTAGTATATTCCAATGCTCCCCTATAATTTCTAATGGCTTTGTTTTTGATCTTCAGCCAATCTCCGTTTTCTGCTCTTAACTTCTCGGGCTCGCATCATAGCTTCTTCGAAATTTCTCCATAGTCGTCTCCACAACACCATCAGTCATCTGTCTCCTTTTCTAGCTAGATTTAGCAGTAGTTTTGCTAGCTAGTTGTAGATTTCCCCAGGCCTGTACGAAGCTTGACCTTCTTAGGTTCATAGGCTTCGCCTTTAGTCGTTCATTCTACTTCCCATATTTGATTTTTTTACATAAGGAACTTAACCATTAGTTGGTTCAGAGTTTCCACGGCTTTCGCCATCCCAACAAAAATTTCTTCTATAATTTAGGAAGCAATTGTATTGCTTTTACCCTTAATTTCTTGTTTTTTTTTTTTCGATTTGAGGAAACAATCAACTATTGCTCTTACCCTCAAATTCTTCTCTGATCACTTATTAGGAATTGAACCTTTTTTTTTTTTTTTTTTTTTTTTTCTTTCTTGTTTTCTGTTTCTTCATGGAGACATTTTTCATCTTCAAATTTTCTGCAACTTTCATTAGTATACTCACGAGCAAAGACTTCTCTTCTTTTTCTTTTTTCTCTTTGACTTTTCTCTGTACTTAGAACTTCAATAGCAGTTCTTCAACTTCTTCCTTTTTTTTTTAATATGTCTTCATCTTCTTTTCTTGTTCTTCATTTGTTTTCATCTTTTTCTTATATTCTTGGGTGATAGCTTCTATTGTAGGTAACATCTTCTTGTCTTCCTTATCTTCACAACTTCTCATCAACTTCCAGCGGACCTTCACGCCTATGTAGATCGAAACAATCTCTGATACCAGGATCGATTTTTGATATTTAGAACACACTCATGATGTTTTGGAGATGTTTCAGCGTAGGACTAGATTTCTAGCAGTGGAGCAAGACTAGATTTCTGAAACTCTCTGTCTATTAGCATTTCTTGTTATTTCTTGCTCAAGTTGTTACAGATGAGACTCCCTGCCTTATATAGGCTATAACTGGACTCTCTAGGACATTCTAAACTTCACTCGATAATTAACATAGAAGTGTTAGACTGACCTGTCACTTTCTAGAGATTACTCTCTCTATATTTTTCTTTGACCAACTAGTTACATTTTTATCTTTTCACACCACAACAAGTCGACTCACTGCAGCTAACTCTAGACTTTTCTTAAACAACTTGTTCATTCTAATCAAACAATCTAGATTACTGTAAACTCATTTGGACTTCATTTGGACATTACAAATTAGTATATTCCAACATATATGAACCAAATGTCAATAAGACATAGGAGGAGGAGGATGAAATTCCAAAAACTGAAATTATGCACATGGCAATCTCTTATGTTGATGAAGAGTTGCTAAGAAGCTTTTAGAAATGATTTTGAGAAGACGTTCTTTTGTTTTAGGAGGGTTGAAACTTTGAAACAATCTACGTGTTGGATCGGTGTTTAAGGCAGTTTCGTGGGCTGGTTTTCTAGCGTATATTGTGACTCATTATCATGTGGGAGTTGTTTCGTAGATATCACTCTCTTTTTGAAGTCAATTGTTGTACAGTATAGCTGGAGAATAATCAATTTAAAAGTTTACACAACGGAAACACGACTAGTCGCTACTCTTTTTTTAAGCATATTTGTTCATTGTACGCCTACTATTAATATATGTTTTTAAGTTGATCATTCAAGAAACAATACATAGTATCAACGAAGAAGATATAATGATCATTGAATCAGTTATGGCCAAAATCATCAGTATTGTCCTTGAGTTTCTATTCCTTGTGTTGATTATCACTGCAGTTTTTGTCACGTAAGTATATGAAAATCTAAGAGCATGTTTGGTATAGTTTTCAAAAACAGTTTTCTGTTTTTAAAAACAAAGAAAACAGAAAACAGAAGAACACGTTTGGTAGGGATATTTTCAGAGAATGTTTTCTATTTGTTTTCTGTTTCTGAAAACAAAAAAAAATGAAAACAACAAATTATTGTTTTCTGTGTTTTCTCCTTTTTCTTTTTTCGTTCCTTCTTTTTCTTTTGTAACAAAGTAAGAGATCTGGGAATGATTTGCAAGTGAATCATGTCCAAGATATCACTATTTCTTAGACGAGTCTTTACATTTGATCTCGATTTAGTTAATTTTTCTTGTTTTCAAAATAGTTTTTATCCTACCAAAAATTTGTAGAAAATGAAAACAAGAAAAAAATGGTATGTTTTTAAAATGTAGAGAAATCTATTTTTAAAAGTTGTTTTCAAAAATTGTACCGAATGGGCTCTAAATAACCTGGCACTTTTAGGGCGACCCCAAAAGAATTAGGGCGACTTTTTATTCCCAACCCATATACACCGTTAAGGGATGTCCAAAACGCGGAGAATACGTTAATGCCCTTACACAATCGGAAGCTATTTTGTGCCCGATTATTATAAAGCAATTGGAAGCTTAGTAACGATATTATACTACCGATTAATATCGATTTTGTGTCAAACTCGCATCTGGCTTCTATAACAATCGGAAAGAAAATAACCACACGAGACTACCGATTATAGTAGATCCTAAATTCCCAAAATTGGTGATTTCGCCAAGAAAGAAATTTGGGGAAATCGTATAATCGGAAGTCTTATTAACTACCGATTATTCTAGTTCCCAAATTCGAAAAAATGACAATTTGCAAAAACAAAATTTGGGGCAAGTTTGTATAATCGGTAGGTTATTATCTACCGATTAATATAGTTCCCAAATTCGAAAAAAATGACATTTCGCAAAAATAAAATTTGGGAAAGCTGTATAATCGGAAGTTAAAATACTTCATTTGACTACCGATTATACAGTTGCCCCAACAAAATACAGCCGTTGGAACTCTAAACTCTATATAAGGATTGTATCCTTTTACTCTATATGGAACAAAAATACCTTTAAACTCTCTCCAACATCATCTTCAACATAATGTCCCAACCATTCATTAATCCTAAGGAGTTCACGATTGAAGAAGATTTATCTTTATGTAGGTGCTATGTTCAATTCTATCCGAGACGAGGAGAAGAACGCAGGCAAGGAGGCATAATGAGTATGAGTTATTTGGGGAAAATTCACGAAAAATTCTGCGACGACACCGGTAACCCAAACAACCGTCACTCCGCTGATCTCTTTTCTGCTGAAGAGTTGGTTCAATAAATGGACACGTCCAAGAATTCGTCCATTTATCTTATCTTGTGAATCAATATCGATTGAGGGGTGAAACCAATGATGAGGTTATAGAACGATCTCTCGGGGAATGGCGGAGATGGAAAAGATCAAGCTTCCGTTATGAAGCTCATTTTAGAATCCTTAGGGCGATGGAAAGATTTAATCCGTTTAGGACTCGTCCAACACGTCCACGACGCTAATCACAATACCTTGTAATAGAATTGAGGGAGTTCAATGTAAAATTATGATGATGTGTAGGTGATATTGTTATGAATTTCAAAATATTTATGAAAATCGGAAGTTTTAATTGTTGATCTAACTACCGATTAACTACCGATTATACTCCAACGGCTAGTTCGTTCAAAAGAAACTAGCCGTGCCTCGAAAACCACATACAATCGGTAGATAATACATATTGAGAAACCTCGATTATACTACTATAATGAAACCGAGAACTCGTTGACAAAACATCCTATAATCGGAAGTATATAACAATACATGTTTACCGATTACGAATAATCGGTGCTTTGTTCAAACATTTACTACCGATTTTGGGTAATAATTGTACGCAATTTCAAATGATCTTGTAAAAGTACGCATCAACGGCCATATTTCAAAAAAAAAAATACGTTGGGACTCTCATCTATATAAGGAGGGTAAACTCTTCTTATTTATGCACCAAACAACACATATATAGCATTGTGTATTCTAAAAATAGATTTTCCATCGTCTACTCTTGTGAATTCATTCTATATCTCAACTTACAAGCATGGCAACGTTTGACGCAGATGAAGATTTGGTCATTGTGAAAACATGGTATCGTGAAACAAGACGTGAAGATGTCATAGCAGGAAGGTTAACAACCGAAGTCTTTTGGGCGAGGGTATATAGCCAATTTGTGCGAGAGTATGGAAATCCAAAGCAAAGATCACTCCAACAAGTTCATGATCCGACTTGTCCAAAAAGGGGTAAATGATTACATAACGATACAAAAGAGGATGTTTAACACTAGCCACTTAAGCTTGTCGATCCAACAATTTATAAGTATAACGCTCGGGTGTTTAATCTTTCTTACTAAAACGAAGTTGACATTATTTTATGTTTGTTTATATAGGAGACACTCGCAAAAGACAAGACTTAGTGGAAAAGGGTGAAGAATTCACTTATGATGGAAGTTATGAATTCTCGAAGTCCGTCAGAATAAAAAGTATAAATATTGATTGATGGTTACAATCGGAAGTTATTATTTTATATTGTCTACCGATTCTCGGGAAGATTTTCACCTATTTTGTCGACTTTGGTGACAATAGAAAGTTTATGCAGTATGTTGTCTACCGATTCAGGAAGATTTTCGGCTTTTTTGTCGACTTTGGTGACAATCGGAAGTTAATGCGATATGTTGTCTACCGATTCAGGAAGATTTTGACTTTTTTTTTGTCGACTTTGGTGACAATCGGAAGTTTATTCAATATGTTGTCTACCGATTCTGGGAAAAATTTGCGTTTATTTTTGTCAGAGTTTGGTGACAATCGAATGTTTATATAATATGTAATCTACCGATTCTGGGAAAAAAATTTCAGTTGTTTTGTCAGCCTTTTAATCG
The DNA here is from genome assembly GCA_023531295.1 of Papaver armeniacum. Lineage (NCBI taxonomy): Eukaryota > Viridiplantae > Streptophyta > Magnoliopsida > Ranunculales > Papaveraceae > Papaver > Papaver armeniacum. Next base: position 32,674 of record JAJJWW010012645.1, read on the forward strand.
GAAGATAAATTCAAAAAGTTAATAACCGATTATGATAATGATGAGTCTGTTTTCAAAAGCTTGTATAATCGGTTGATATATTAAAAATATAACTACCGATTATAGCTTTAGACTTCACAGTATTTTCCACAAAATTCCAAAAAAAAACATGTACAAATAGGGCTTTCCAAAATACATCTTTCAAACATAACAATCATTGATCTTCATCATCCGAGGGAACCAATTCCAAAGAGGGCCTTCCGGGAAATCCACCTTCATGACGCGATCCCAATCCAACATGTTGGTCTCATATTGTTTCAACCAATCGTTACAATGATTCGTTGGGAAGTAATCGCTCCAACCAGCCAACGGAGGTAATGGGAAATCCCTCTTTACTCTTAAACCGATAAAATGCATCTCATTCACAAATGCCATAACAATTCTTCTATCTTTAACCGATTCATCGCAAACCGTCCTTGTAGGTGTAAACGTATAAGAATGTCCATACTTAGGAGGAACAAAGAAATGTACCACGCAATTCAAAGCGTCCGCTAAGAGATATCCACATTTAGGCATTGTCATCCAATACTTGGATCCGATTGTCTTCAATCCCTTTGGCACTTTACACGCGCAACAAAGTCTTTGAACTCTAGTTCTTTGTGTGCCTATCTCCTTCCTTCATCATCTCCATATAGAAATCCTTGTCCTTTATTAGTTGTACCGCCATCTTAGTTCTTAAATTTTGCCATTGGGTGACATCTTGGTCACGGCCTCTCCAAAGTAACCAATTTGTTCCGAGGCGACGTGAAACCCACAATTGCCATCCCCATCAACCTCGTCGGTGGAAAAAACAAATGGAACAATGAGTGGAGGGAGTTGTTTCATATACTCTTCTAAAATCGTATACCTTGATCGTGTTGGTCTTCCATGAAAATCCTTTGGACAACGAAGAGTACCATACTTCTCTCTTATAGTCACCATTTCCGTTGAATGTGTTTGTGGCGAGTCGCTCATTTGATCAATAACTACGGAGCTAGTTTGGGTCTCCACTAACACAACTTCTTCCACCGCATCGACTTGACATACTTGAGAAGGCTTCTTAGAGACCTTTGGACTTCCATTTTGATCTTTTCTTGGACGACCTCTTTTCTTGGGTTGCGGATCATCTTCAAATTAGGATTCCGAACGCTCATGCCGACACAATATTCTTTTATTAGACAAATGATCATTTAGTTCTTTTCTTTCAATGGTCCTCGACACTTCAGTGTTTGGCCTACCCGCCCCCTTTTGCTTAATAGGTTCATCAACCTCCCTTAAACGAGGGTGAAGAGCTTGCTCCAAATTATGCATCAATATTTGCTTCTTGGCGTCATTTGTTCATAAAGATAACGCTCGGCTATTCTTGCACACAACCCGACTCCATGAACGATGGACCATTGACTACGGGGGTGCTTGGAGTGAAATTTAATTGCTTCCAAAATGGATGAATATCATTGATGTCAATCACATCGATGTACCTACCCATTTTATGACGACATGGGAGACCAATACCTATCATATCCTTGCAAACACAAACCGTATTCTTGTCATCGTAAGCTTTATACAACTTCAATTGTTCCATCATGTGATTTATTGCCCAACTTGAAACTTTATGAACAATGCCCCTTAGAAGCAATCTTTCCCTTTCGTGTTCCGTAGGGAATTTATGTACACTAAATTGCATAGAATCCTTAATCTTTATGAGATCACGATTGGTGAATTCATGGATTGCTTCTTGGATCGACACAACTCCATTTTGACTACCTAGAAGTATTTTCTTTAATCGGCCATGAGACCCCTCCCAATGCTTGTCGCCTCGTTCTTGAAGTTATGATATTCATATGTCCATGCATACACAAACCTCTCTTAATCGGTAACCATTGTGTTTTACAATACTCAACGGGTTTTGGGTAGTCCTTGTAATATTCTTCCTCAAATTTCTTCAAGTTTCTTTCAGAATTTCCTCTGGTCATTGACCAAACGATCTTGTCCCATGCTTTCATGAACGCTCTCCAAATTATCCCATCCTCCTTCCATTTTTCATCAAATAACCTCTTCTCTTCCTCTCGTTCTTCCTCGGTTAATTTACTAATGCGCTCATCCTCTTCCTTCGACCTCTTGGTACCCTTCCTTGGTTTTTTAGCTTGGAAATGGCGATGGCAATTGTGTCTCGAGGTTGCCTTGAATGTGCCACGACATTGCAAGTTTCGGGCTTCAGAAACACTACCGCTATTGAATGCATTAAGGCTTGATCGTTATCCGTTACAATAACCCTTGGAAAATCATCCCCATTGTAAATGGACCTCAGCGTCAAAGATCCAAATGAAACTCATGTTGTTCTCATGATCCATTAAACCCCATGCAATTGTAAACGTGTTTTTGTCCGAAGTGTGACAAGCAATGTTCAACAACGGCATGTTATATTTGTTTGTCTTGTAAGTGGCATCTATCAACAGAATTTGATGAAAACACTGAGCCAATTTTATCATTTCGGGATGTGCCAAGAAAATACGTACCACTTTACCATCCTTTTCTTCCGTTCTCAACGTGTAGTCGTGTAACTCAACTAACCACTGCGATTGTTGCATGACCGTTCTACCATCCCATTCCGTCCTTTTGATCGTAGCTAGGGCCGACTTAATTGTAGATAAAGAAGACAAGTTGTCGGGGTCGTCCGTCTTTATTTTACTTAAGATCGCACTCGCCTTTTGGATACGCATAGACCTCACCGTCTCCATTTCATGTGGTTTTAACTTCGCAACCATTACATGTCCAATAAGATTGTCCGGATCATCGTGGTTGTGACAACCATTAGCAACTTTAGATATTTTCCAATTTTTACTTTCCCTACCATCGGGCTTATAGAAGACAATCTTAAATGGGCATCCAATCTTCTTTGTATGAGTTCGGTATTTCTTTCTCTCCGTCTTCCTTACATACTTATTATTCTTTCCCTCGTGACTCTTCTTCTCCCCATCTCGCTCACATACCATTTCAAACCGAATCTTCTTAACGCAACGGTTCTGAACTACCACGCACATCTTCTCTTTTGCCTTGTTCATAAGCCATTCCTTGGCCTCCTTCTTACTTCCAAATATCTAAATGGGCATATTACAAAACAAAAATAATAAGCATAACCATCTAACATACATGATTGGAAAAAGAAAAGATAATTCATGACCATACCAAATCGTTTGCATAGTGTAGGGAAGTATCAGGCCTCAAATAATAATCGTCATTAACCGCTACAATGACCTACGCACAACAACAACAAGTTATGCATTAGAAATCGGATGGAAGTTTAGATAATAAGTAACCGATTGTAATACAATCGGTGATTTAATACTATACAAAGGAACCGATTATGAGAAATCGGTAGTCATGTACGAATATAGTCTACCGATTAACGACATACAGAAATGAACAATTCTTATGTGTAAAAAGCTTCAATAATCGGAGGGACTATAAATTCATAAACCAACCGATTATTATATATCAATAATCGGACGTTTATTCATGTATACAAATTCCGATTGTGAGAAATTGAAGCTTTCAATTTGGGGATTTTTTCATACATCAAAATATAACCGATTATTGATAATCGGTAGATATGTTACTAAATTAACTACCGAATATATGTCGTTCATGTCATTCAATGCATGCAGAAATCGAATTTTCACGTTCGAAAACACACACAAACGCACGTAACATGGATAACATGGGTATTAGAGTTTGTTAACAACATACCCGTATGTTTGATGAATCATTAGCTTCGATCTCGGGTGATTCTCCATTTTCTTCCATGAAAGCGTCGTCTAGGGTTTCATCTCCATCAAAGTTTGGATCATTCAACATATACCCCAAATCGTCATCTCTAAACGGTAGTGAACCTTGAACTTCAACAACGTCACGTCCTTCTTCGTACCCATCCATGTTTATGGAAGTTGGCAAAAATCGGAAGTTGGCAACATATACCCACTTCTTCTTCTTCTTTTTCTTCTTCTTCTCTCACTCAATCGGGAGTTACCTCACGATGAGTCAAATTTTTTTTCCAAACACTAATATATAGACCCTGACCTACCGATTACGAGTTTGCTTCCGATTATTGAGTGAAACTACCGATTATTGTTTTGGCTACCGAATATTATAGTTTTTGTCAAAGGTTGAATCCCTGACCACTTATAATCGGTAGGGTATAAGTTTTATCATCTACCGATTATGTCGGATTTCAAATTAAACATTTCGCAAATAAGGATTTTAGAAAAAACTCATTTTGGGGCAACCTATAATCGATAGTTTGTGAAACCTATTTGGCTTACGATTATGGCTCCATACAAATCACGAACCACATGGTTAGGCCTGGCTCTGTACCCTCTTAACCTATGGATTTTGGTAAGGGTTCGATCTGGGGCTACTTACAATCGGTAGGTTATTAAGTTGAGTAGACTACCGATTATAGTAGATTTCAAAATTCATCACATGAAGGATTTTAGAAAAAACTAAATTTGGGGCAACCTATAATCGGTAGGTTGTGGAACCTATTTGGCTTACGATTATGGCTACATCCAAATCACGAACCACATGGTTATGCACTGGCTCGTACACTCCAAACCAATGGAATTTGGCAAGGGTTCGACCGGGGCTCCTTATAATCGGTAGGTTGTTAAGTTGTTAACGCTACCGATTATGGTATATTTCAAAATTCATCACGGGAAGGATTTTAGAAAAACTCATTTTGGGGCAACCCATAATCGGATGGTTTGGTAATATATGTAACTCCCGATTAACGCCGCATCCAAAACGCGAACCAAGTGGTTATGGCAGGCTGTGTACACTGAAAACCTATGAAATATGGCAAAGGTTGGATCCTGGGCTCGTTATAATCGGTGGGTTATATAATTATATACCCTACCGATTATGGTAGATTTCAAAATTCATTACGTGAAGGATTTTAGAAAAAGCTCATTTTGGGGCAACTTATAATCGGTAGTGTATGTAACCTATTAGGCTTCCGATTATGGCTACATCCACACTCAAGCCAAGTGGTTATGGTTGGCTCGCACCCTCAAAACCTATGGAATTTGGCCAAGGCTGAATATGGGGCTCCTTATAATCGGTAGTCTTACAAGTTGGATAAGCTACCGATTATAAAAGGGATTATTAGCCGTAGTATCTACACAATAATCGGTAAGTATAATTTCATTTAAACCTACCGATTCACCTTTAACCTACCGATTATGGAGTTGGCTACCGATTATATAAGGGTATATTGGCCATTTCGAAAAATCGAAGATAAGGGTAGCTTAGATTTACGTTTGAGTGACCTTTTTTGTCTTTTAGTGTCGCCCCTAATTCTTTTGGGGTCGCCCCCAAAAATGCCGGGCTAAATAATTTGGTTTTCTTAGTATTTCTTTTGGTTTTTCTCTTATAAATGTGAAATTAACCATTTGAATATGCATTGTTCGTCAGAGATGGTATCTGCACATGACTGTGCACCATCGACGGATACGTATAACACAGATGTACAAACTTCTGATGGAACCATTACAGCTTCAGAAAGCCATCAGGTCGAAAATACATATAAATAATTTTTTTTGATCAGCAAATACAAGTTATTACCTGCGAGAGTGCTGACTTTTTTTAAACCACCTATATTGGATCGATGATGAGTTAAAACTTCAAACCACCTTCGAAGTTTCAATTTCTACGGATTCTTATACGTCGTTGTGTATTGTTTCAAACGACCGTTGTATTTTGTAATTCTGTCTGAACTATCTTTAATGTATCCGCGGCTTAATTGTGTCACGGACATTATCATATGGTCGTACTCGTATGTTTATTTTTTTTTTCATAAAAGAGACGGCTAGTCGCGCAGACACGTGCTGCGGACTCCAATAGCATTTACTTCGAGCTCCCCTATACACACATCCACATATTGAACCTGACCCGTGACCTTTTCTTCTACGCATGAGTTTAATCCGATTTTCTGATCAATTTTTCTTAAATTTATTTCAGTTTTTCAGAGCTGTAACAATTAAGAACTCTCAAATTGCAGAGATTTAATTTGAAAGAAAAAAAATGATCTAAAACTAAATTTTGTAGGACAATTTGTTATGACGGGCACAAATACATTTCCTCATCACCAAGGGATTCCATATGTTTGTTGAACAAGTCCTCTGCCTCTCCTTCCACCTCTTCTTCCCCTTGATCCCCTGCCTCCTCTTGATCCAGTTGATGCTTGAGATGTCGAAGCATAAGTAAATGATGATGCAGATACTCTTCCTCCTCTGGTCGTTCTGCCCCTCCTACTCCTGCTTCTGCTAGAGCTGAGCTTGTGAACACGGAAATCATGCATGGTCTGCGTGATCACAAACAATCTTAATATGAATTGAATACTTGCATTGAGGTGTGAGAAGAGTATAATAAGCCTGGGTAAATGATGATTCATAGATTCCAAACCCCTTTAGTTTATCATGATCTCGTCATCATCCCCCACAGTGATAGGTCTGAGACACCGGAATGTTAAATGAAACTACCAATACTAAAGATAAAAGAGACGATGGTTTACGTGGTTCGGCACTAAGGCCTACATCCACGGATCTGAGGAGATTTACTATAAGATAAACAGTTACAAAGATCTTGTGTTCATTGACCACTTAAGTTGAAGCTCTCACTTACTTCTCTCTATTCTCTCTCCTCCTCTCGATCCCCCTCTCAGTGGAGGGGGTATACATATTTATAGCTAAATTGGGGGGGTCCACTGACAATGAGCTGTTGAGATCTTATCTTCTTGTGCTCTGTGCGTGCTCGCGGACTTCTATGTCACCCCGCGGCTTCTCGTATCCCGGTTCATCACGCGCGACCAACCCCTCGTTTCCTCCGTTGGTCGTCCGACACGTGTTCTCGAGCCGCATTAAATGCGGGTGGTTGGGGCGGCCCAATCCGGCCGAGTGGTGTCGATCCTCTTGTCACGTCATGTCGAGTCGGACTTCCCGGCCAGATTGATTATATCTAACCTCGTGATGGGTTAAAGCCATCCTCTGGTGTTACGCGGATCACCTATCTCGGGTGCTCCTTCATCTCGGCCAGTTGGTCTTGACAAATGGCACGTGGTCCAAGTGCCACGGATGCCCCCTATGTGTCACCCTTCTTTGAGAAATGGCCTCCACGTGGACTCTGCTAGTACACGTGGCAATGGAGATAAATAAGTGTACTTACAATTTGCCCCTCTTCTTGCTCGGGCGTTTGGCCTTTGTTGGAAGAAGAACAGGTGTGGTACGTTTTTATCTCCCTCATAACTTCTCCTAAAAAGGTGCTACTGCATTTATTGTGCACGTTTCCCATGTCTAGGCCATAAGCGCCCTTTGGGTAGTGGACGGTTTCTTTGGTTCTATATATAAAAAGAGAAGAGTGAGAGAATGTGACTTTAATTCACATTCTGTTTTATTCTCTGTTCTTGTCTTCATCTTCTTAACTTCCTCGACACCATTCTTCTGCTGTTCCGCTCTTCGTGGTCGTTGTGGTTCTTTGCTACGTGGTCGCCGCCGTTCTTTGCCATCGTGGGTCGCTATTGTTGCTGACTTCTTCGCTGCTGCTGTTGATTTATTCTTCGTGGTTCAGGTATGATCGTTTATTCCGTTTAATCACCTTGCCTAAGCCTGTCGAGCTTCCGATCTTACGGTGGTGCGTTGATGATGAGTTTAAATTTAAATATACCCTGGGATTTGAGAGTCGACGCTACTGAGTCGGGTGTTTCATCGGCCATGCTTTGATTTTATTTCTTCTTTTGAGTTTGGATAATAGTCTGAGAGTTTAAGCAACTGTTAGATGAAGTCTAGGGTTTTCTTCTTTTGTCTTCTTGTTCTTGAGATTTTCTTGATTTTTGATCTTCCCGCCTCGATTTGAATTCTATTCGTGTTTGTGCTCGTAGACATGTCCGATCATCCGCGGGTTCCTTACCAAACCCCCCCGTCAAGTCCTCATCGATCTCCCCGGAGTGATCCCAATATAAGGGGTGGAACTTCGCCTCCACTTACCCAGGGTAATCTTCGGGATGGACGAACATCCTCATCCTCTGGTCAGAGGCCTTCGCAAAAGGGGTGATCCTCCGCGGGGATCTAGATATGCATAGTGAATCGTCCCTAGAGGTGGGTCTCCTAAGAAGCAGCAGAATCCGCGCAATGAGCCTTTGGATGTGCAGCCCCTCCGCACTAAGCCTCCACCGCGGACTAATCCACCTGTGCCTAGTTCAAGTAAGTCAACTAAAACTCTTACTTCGAAGAGAAAGGCTGCGGAGATAGAGTCCTCGGGGGATGTAATTCCTCCTAAGAGGAAGACAGTGGGTTCTGTGGAGGATACTACGGGAGATGCTCTTGAGGATGATTCTGCTTACTTTTCGTCCTTTACCTTTGGGTAATAAGAAGTTTACTTTAGGGCACATTGATCTTGAGGCCTTCAAGTTAAAACACGGTCTTGACACTTCCAAGTGCGTTTTTATGCCTCAACAAAGATATCACTTATGAGATGGTTAACAATTATCGGTATGATGCCTTTCATTTTCTTTGACGACCGTGGGTGCTTTCGAGGTCTGGTTTGATGTTGCCTTTGTATAAAGCCGGTGATGATTTCTACTATCGGGTCTTGTCTAGCCGCGATATCGCAAGAAAAGTCATAATCGCGGGGTGCAACGGTTGACGAGGAAACTATCTTCGCCATCTCCGAGAATGCTATCTTCGTAGCAAGGGGCGAACAATGATGACCTGCTATGCTCCTAAATTGGAAAAAGAGCAAGGGTGGTATACTCAGGAAAATTTCAATAAATCCTTTGGAGATTATGTTAACAGGAATACTCGTAAGCCGTGGTGCCGTGAGTCCGCGGAACATTACTCTGTTAAGGGGAAGTTCGCCTTTTGAGCGAGGTAAGTGATTCCAAGATGGCGAGGGTTCCCGGTGCCGAAGGTCTTCCTATTCTTTGAGGAGAGAATCAAACGTGATCATGACTATGAGTGGTCTCGCTTTGTTCTTGAAGTCGTTGGTCCGTGGGCCTATGGTTGGGTCCCGGCCCCGTGGTTGGTGACCCTCTTGTTGAAAGTCTTCCTCATGAAGCTTTCTCCCACTCGTTACGCTCATTCGCCCCCGGCGAGATGAGTTTTGCCGGTATGGACTTTGCTTATAGTCGCGATGTTGATGACGCAGAGGACGAAGATATCCACGATGCTAACCTTCTTAGCGGAATATTGACGTTGTTAAGGTGTGTTGTTTGTTTTCTTCGTATGTATGCCCCTACGTTTTCTTAAATAATGTTGATTATGCCAAGGAAAGGTGATGCCCGATGGCTCTTTTATCATTACGTGTTGTAGGTGCGTAGAAATAAGAAGATTAATCCCAAGCAATCATCAAATTCTCCCACCGAGGGTTCCTCACACTTCGAGGATGTAAATAGTCCAGTGTGGGTGGTGATGAGGACTTTTCCGATAGGGAAGAGCGAAGTGAGACTTCTCCGCCTGTTCAAGAAGGTGATGGTGATCGGGCGGTTGGGGGTGGAGGTGATGATCCGGCCACTGGTGGTGGTCGGGGTGATCCGGCTATTGGTGGTGGTCAGGGTGATCCACCACTTTGGTGGTGGTCAAGGTGATTCGGCCTTTGGTGGTGGTCAAGGTGACCGCCACCGGTGGTGGTCAAGGTGATTTGGCCACCTGGTGGTGGTCAAGGTGACCCGACCCATTTGGTGGTGGTCAAGGTGACCGGCCACGCCCTTTGGTGGTGGTGAAGGTGATTCGGATCTTTGGTGATATTGGTGGTGGCAACTCGCCTATGGTGGTGGTGGAAATCGGTAGGGGCTACTAAGTCCAGTGTGGATGTTATAGATAAAGGTAAGGGAATTGTTCTTAGTAGTGGTGACAAGGATGGGGATGCTTGTTATGAGTTCTCCTTTGGTAAGGTTTTATCCGGGAACAATCATTTGACATGTCCACGGTTATGGGGCTTGTTTCGGACTTCACTGCTTCGGTGGTGATGACCGGAGTGTTCTCGAGGATAGCTGCGTTGGTGGCCCATCCCGCTGGGTGCGATCTTTGGGGTTTTGGTAGTGCCTTCCGAGGGTTTTGCTGGTACCTCCTCCATTTGTTGGTGGGGCTTTGGTGCAAAGTAATGTTGGTGCTTCTCATGGTGGGAATACCTCGGACTCTCCCTTAGATGATTTTCGCGATCCTTAGCCGCGGATGGCGATGATCTTTGTTTTGGCGTGGCTGCGAAAGAAAAACTTGCTTTGGTTGTACCTCATCCCGCCCCCGTGATTGAAGGGGAAAAGAGTTCGGATGCTTTTACTCGTAGGCACATGGAGTTAACCCCGAGGAGGCGGTAGATCGAGGATGGGGCAAAATCTCGTAGCCGGCGGGTTTGATCTTGTGGTGGATCCTCCCCCTACCGTTGCTGACATGATGGCTATTCTTTGATGGGTATCGTCTGATTACCCCCCCCGGTTATTGGAGGTTTGTCCTGTTCTTTTTTATCCCGATTTCGTTCAACTATGATGTGAGCTAACTTCCCTCGTTTTCTTTGATAGATGATGAGAAGTGAGTATTGTAATCACCATCTTTACCGCTCTTCAAGGCTAAATCTCTCAAGCTAGAGGGGAAGCTTCGACATTGTGAAGAGACGCTTTCGAGTGTCGAGGCTTCGGTCTCTGCTAAGGATGAAGAAATAACCGAGCTAAAGAGTGCAGCAGCGTAAGGAGTAGGCACGGAAGAGGCTCGGCTACGTTACGAGCCGGCTGCGGTTAAAGGCCAAGTTAGGCTGTTCTTTGAGAAGAACTCCTCGTCCATTTCGTGTCTGCGCTTCCTCTTCTTTGGTAGTTTCTGCTCCTTATTTGTTCGAGTTTTCTCTTTCTTCCCTCCTCCAGTTGTCTTGTCTTCGGTGGGTGGAGTCCCCGAATTGTTGTGGCTTCGGGTGAGAGGGCTCGTCAAAAGGGTCGCATTCTTTGAGTTAGTTGAAAAACTTAAGAGTGAGTCGGCGAAATGGAATGCCCGCGGATGTTCATAACGCTATGGCCAAGAATGGCGTAAGAAAAAGCATTGCTTGGTAGATTTGCAAAATCGAAATAACCATGACCGCCACTTGTTCAACGGGGCTCTTTTATGGACGCGGGATAATCTTGAGCAAGCCCGTGGGCAGATTTCCTCCTTAGAAATTAAACTTAATGTTATGGAAGACGAGCTGGCGGCGAGGTCTTCTCATCCCTCGGATGTGCGGACCTATATGCGGCGTCTTGCCAAGGAAAGAGACGATGCTAGGGCGTAATGTAGTGCTCTCAGTAGTGCTTTATCCGCGTCTCGAGTTGATGTGGCTCGTCAGGTTGAGCGTGAGAGAGACTTAGAGGTGACTATGTATCGTCTTAACAAGGGGTTGGAATTGAAGAATGATGAGGTTAATCGACATCGTCATTCGGGCTCGATGCTTCGAAATGACCTGAGCGCAAGTCAGTATGCTCATAATCTGCTGCAGGTAGATTACGATAAGTTATCAAATGAATATGATTATGCCGCAGAAGCGAGGGATTCCGCGGTTGATCATTGTGAAGGTATACGTCTCAGTTCCATACCTTGGACAATAAGGCCACGCTTGTGTACTCCTCTCTCAGTCTCATGCACGGACATATGCACCTCCCCGCCCTCTCTGACTCCTCCTTCATTAAAGAAATGGCCCATCTCAACCTCCATCCATCCATCTCCCCTCTCCCGTGCAAAATATTCAGTCTCCAACGGATCTGATGAAGAATGTTCATCGCCAGCACATAAGTAGATAAGTCTCTCTTTGCTACACGCACTAGTGTCACCATCTCGTCCAACGACTTCGACTTTGGCCTTTATAGGTTCGTAATCATCAAATCCACTAGCATCATCTCTTAACTTCAGCACAAGGTAAGCTACATAGAAGGTGTTTGGGGATAGCAATTGGATAATATTTCCATCTTCCCACGGATTTCAAGCCACCATACTGATCGCAGTTCGGCCACCTCAGCAAACCTGGAGCCACGGCAACCTCGATAAAACCAGTACTGAGGAGTGTCTCCGGCCCCCCAAGCAATTGCAAGCTCCTTTGCTCCAAGCATGATACATTTCCTTCCACTAGATTTTTCCAACTGAATGCTTAAGACCACCATCAATGAGAAGTGGGTCATCCGATAGTCGATAATATAATTCTTTCTTAGATGGTGCAGCAGCTGATGAAATAGGATTGGACGCTCTAGAGATGATCTCTTGATAATTGGCCGGTAGAAATTTCTCCCAGAGAGCATCTGAATCAGCAGCGGATTTAAATAGAGTTGAAACTAGACTAGACCTGCACACGTCTGCCGGTGTTGTTAGAGATAGGATGGCAGATATACATCCTTCTGGCAGTCTTTCCATATTGTTAACATCTTCTGAATTTTCCATCTCCTCTTCTTTCTCTGCTCTTTCCATTGTTGACTTTACCTTGAATTCTTTATCTAGACTGATTCTGCAAAAGGGGAACAAAAAAAAATGAGGAGGATGAAAATCCAAAAGGCAGTGTGGTTTGCAAGCACACTGTAAGTTTCTAACATGCGAGGGCAGTGTTAGGAGCTGGGGATTTGTGTATGCAGCAAATTATAAGTATAAAATTGTAACATTCATTACATAGGTGTTAATAATATCAAAGAGGGTTGGGGGATTTCTGTACCTTAACTCGCTTAATCCAATCTCCATGTGCAAGTAATCTTCTAGACTTTGTAACCTCGTTGATAATCTTTAGCTGCAAGCTTTGTTCTTGAAACACCAATAACGTCTGTATATATAGTTTCTTCAAAGGAAAAGACGAGCTAACTTTTTACCGTACTGACAAGATTTTTCTTGAAACGGGAGTACAAGAAGTTAGTTTCTCTCCTAGATCGGTGTCTAGCTTTGATAGCTTGCTCTCTTTATATATGGCTTTCATATACATATCGGGAGCTATCCTACTTGTTTTCGGAAACCTATTCCAAACATGATTAGGTCTTTTGGGCTACAAGTAATTCAAGCTTTCATTAACCGCGTAGAATCCTACGTGTTCATTCACATAACATCAAATACTTGCAAGTCATTCTCCTATCAAGACTCGTATTTGATACATTCCACCTGGCTCCGACCTTTTCGCAAGAGCCTAGTAGCGGCGCTGTTTTGTTACTGCTGGCTGGGTTGGTTCACTTTGCCATGTCCAAAAAAGTAAATCTTGCCAGACCAGTTCAGGGTAACTGGTTTCGCCCGGATGCACCAAATGAGTCACACACAACCGAGTCAGGCTAATTTCTTGGATATATCGGGAGTAAGACTAGGACCAAATCTTTAATTTCATCATCACGCAAAATCATGCACGTGTCCTTACTACCATGCACGTGTCAATAATCATTACACATCCTTCGGCTTACATGTCAATCAACCACAAAAATAAGCTAACAGAAGAGAAAAAGCTTACATTCTTCTCCTCTTTTATAACCCCAATCAAAAATGTCATTCTCTTCTACTTCTTCTTTTTGATCATATCTCATCCATGGCTACGCAAGAAATCAGACAAAGAATAACCAAAGATGAGCCAACAACAGCTTCTTCTACAACCACCACCACCTCAAAAACACCACCACCAAAACCAAACAAAATGGCCATGGCAAAAAAAGGTCTTAAATCACTATCCATAGCTATTTCAATACCGACCATACTTACAATACTTACAATCTATCTTTCTGGTTCAAATCAAAGATACAAATCATTAGCAAATAAGCCGCTTTGGTTTCCACCAACATGGGCGTTCAATTTCTTGTGTTTAATATCGTCCTTCTGTATGGGTCTATCTTCTTGGTTGGTTTGGGCTGAAGGTGGATTTCATAAACAACCGAATGCTTTACCGCTGTGTGCAGCTCAGCTCGGATTGAGTTTATGTTGGAAACCGATTGTGTTGTTGATGGGTTCTAATTATTTAGGATTAGTAGTATGTGTTGCTGAGTTTGGTGCTTTAGTGGCTTGTTCAAGAATGTTTAGAGATGTTAATCCTATTGCTGGTGATCTACTTAAGCCTTGTTTAGCGTGGGTTGCTTATCTTACTATTATAAATTATAAACTTGTTTACCTCTGAATCACAAAGCTCCATGTAATTTTTATCTGTGATCTAATTGTCATGTATGTATCTAGTGTTTTTTTTTTTTTTTAATTTGTACTTTCTTCTCTTTGTTACAACAATAATAGTTTAAGTTTTGTGTTGTTCTCATTTAAGTGCTCCATTTCCCGTTTCCAAATCTTTGAACAAGCAATACTTTAAGGGAAGTATCTGATGCGTATCCGAAAGTATCCCCAAGTTTCCTAACTTAGACGTCGCCTATACACAATGGAATCCGGTTCAAAACATGACAGCACCATTGCTTTCATCCTTGAGCTTTGGGTTCAATCCCAACCTAGGCCCGACCAAGGTACGGTAGGGTCAAACCACCGAGTATGGTGTCCATTCTCCACCCAAAAATTGAGATACTCGAGGTTTATTACCATTACAACTAACAGTTGAGCAAATCCGTGAACAAAGTCAAACTTGTTGGAATGATGTTCAATAAATAAAGAGGAAAAGCTTATTGAGGATGGAATGATTACTAAAATTGATTTTATATTGTAGGAAAGAAAAGCACAACAACAAAGTCGTTGTAGTATAGTGGTAAGTATTCCCGCCTGTCACGCGGGTGACCCGGGTTCGATCCCCGGCAACGGCGTCTTTTTCTTTTTCATCCATTTTTTGATTTGCCTTTTTTTCTATACTAAGGCATTTCATAGCCTTACTGTAGATAAGTTTGGCCTCGTATTGGTTAGAATTGTAATGCTGTCAACCTCCTTTTGTCAATCCTAAAAACAAAACTACAAAAGAAATTTTGTTGTGCATACAGTATTTATTAAGGGTGCACAGGAACCGAGTCGGACCGACGGACCAAACCGGAACCGGTGGAACCGTACCTGGTTTTGTGCCGAACCGAGGTATAAGGTACAGGTACTGGTCCAAAAAATAGGAACCGAGGTCTAGGGTACAGGTATACGGTCCAATACAAGTACCGTGCCGGACCGAAAATCCCGAATAATAAAAACCGTTAGATTTAGGGGATAAGGGATCAGTATTAGCCGTTAGATTAAAGGGGTATATAAACTAACATAATAGGGTTAGGGTTTCAGTTCCCTTTCTTTCTTTTTTTTCTCGTCTCCTCTCTCTGAGAAGGAGAAGAACTTCTTCTCTGTTAACCCAATCTCTACCAAAGTTAAGTAAAAAAAAACCCCTCAAATCTTCGTTTCTTCATCAAACTGAGTTCGCATCTCTTTGTATTACAGTTTTTGCCTGTTTGCTAATTCCGGTGTGAAGAAAATAAGAAGAACAATTTCAGAATCTTAATCACGGGGTAAGTAATCTTTACTGAAAATTCCTTATTTCTTTCTTTCTTAATCACGATTTGTTTCATCTTTTTTGTTCAATTTGTTTTTAATTTTTGTATGCCCGTGATTGAGATTGACGGAATTTTGTTTTTAATTTTTTTTTTTTTTTGAATACTTTGGGTGTAGAGTTTCAGAGGAGAAGCTTTGAGGCTGATCCTTTTGAGGGTATGTGTTCTTCTTTGTTTATTGCTTAGGTTTGATTTTGGGAAACTTGATTGTTTGTTAGGTTCAATAGAATGATTAATGATGGGTGTGGTGTGGATGCAATCAAAATCTTTTATCATTTGGGTTTGCAATGTTTAAGCATCAAAATATTCTAAGGGTTTGCAATGTTTAAGCATCTGTAATTTTTTGAATGCACTAATAGTGTTTGATAAAATTGCTCATCAAAATGATTTTTCTTAGATATGTAAAGTCATTTTAGACTTTTAGTAAATTGCTCATCCGATTTTTTTAGTAAATGCAATGTTTTAGTATCTTTCTCTATGTTATGAGTGGTTTTGTTGCAGTCATTGTAGTATCTTCAGTGGCAGAGAATACTTGTGTTTCATTTGTCATATGTACATGTAAATATCTTTCTCTATGTTTATTGAATGCTATTGAATATGTGAACTTCTTTAAATGACTGTTCTTTTGGGACCAAACTCAATTGTGTTATCATATTTGGAAATTGTAGTAGTAGTCATGAGAATTATGTCTACAAGTTTGTATCAGATTTGGAAATTGCTTTGGCTCTGGTATTTATCAACTTGTTGATTAAGGTTGTTGCTATATATTAGGTGATTGTTGGATTGTGGGTTATATCCATTGTGGGAGCTTGGTGCAATTTCTTGACCTTGTTCTACATAGGTAAGAGAGAGTAGTTGCATTACTTTGCAAGTTTCTTGGTCACATGTATTATGTCTTATTCGTGTGAGTTAGGTCTAACTACTTGTGTTGATAGATAAGCTAATTTAGTTTGGCAATTACAAGATAACATGAATGTGGTTGGGTAGAAATTACAGAATTCTGGGTTCATTAAATCTCTTCTCTAAGACTAAGATTGAATTGTGATCAATGTTATTAAAAGTCTCTTCTCTTGTTAGTGATGGATGCATCAATTCCAGTTAGGGTTAGAACTAAATATGGCGCCATTTTACTTGGAGAAATGTTGAAGAAGCCACTTGCAATTATTGTGGAAGGACTTATAGGGCTAACATGTCCAGAAATGGAACTTCTGCCTTGTGGAAGCACTTTAAAAGATGCCCCCGCAATCCTAATCATAACAGAGCTCACATAAATAGATACAGTCTAATAGTTACTAACTGCTGTTATTTGTTTTTGCAGCGTTACTTGGTCCTATCAACACTGATGACACCACAAGTGCTGCTGACATGGATTAGAAGATCAAGATTCAAGACTACTGCAACACTAGCTGCACTGCTAGTTGTTCTTTTTCAGATTTTCTCATTTTCAAGACTTAGTGTGAGTGTCGTAGCTCCGCCTACTTCTACTTGTTCTTTTTTTGATTTACCAGACTTTAGTGTGTGTGTTTGTCAGTTTGTGTGCTCTGATCTTTGCCCTCTTGCAACTTCTTTTTTCAGATTTTCAGACATTGTTTGTTTGGTTTGCTAGTAATATAGCTACTTATTAGTTGTTGCTTTGAATGAGAATTTGTGATATTAGTATTACTTAATATATTGAAAAACAGGTAAAAAACAGGTACTTAGATTGTCAGAGAAAAAGACATATATTTCTGTCTGGAAAAGTACCGACTGGCACCGGAACCGTACCTGGTACCGGCCATGTACCGAAGTGTACCGGAACCGAGGTACAAGGTACAGGTACCGGTCCAAAATTTTGGAACCGAGGCTAGGGAGGCATGGGTACTTCGGTCTCGTCAAGAACCGAGCCAAACCGCACGTGTGCACCCTTAGTATTTATCTAAGTTCCATCCCTTGGACAATAAGGCAATATTTGCCTTCTAACCTCAGTCTCAAGCTCAGACATATACACCTCCCCGCATGCTTCTAATTCTTCTAATATTTCCTAAACGAACCCATTGGAGGATATCAAAATTAATTGGGGATATGAATTACTTCCCCCAACCAAAGGTGTCTGTTAAGAGGTGTTTTCGGGATGAAAATACTAAAACACCCTTCCCTCAAAATAAAAATTAAAAAACTTCAAATCAAAAAACAAAAACATAAACCCCATTTCCATCTTCACCTCTTATTAATCTCTTTTAGGGTTAGGGATTTGAAACCTAAATATTCCCCACTCCCTTTTAAATTCTCTTCTCCTTCTCTGCCGGCTCCTCACTTTGAAAACGATTTCTTTTTAACATTCGGAAGTGATGAAGACCATGCCGGAAGTGATGAATACCATGCCGGAAATAAAAAAATTTACATCGCCGGAAGTGATGAAGACCATGCAGGAATTGATGAAGACCATGCCGGAAATTGGTGCCGGCATGCTTAGTAACTAACATTCAACGCCGTAACTTAATGTCGGCATGCTCGATAGAAATCTATCAATGCCGGTATTCAAGTGAAAAAAAAAACAAGTTTTGGATACTTTACATCATGTGCCGGCATAGAAATTTATGCATCATACTATGCCGACATAGATATCGGCATGCTCGAGAATTAATCGAGTGGCTTGCAAGTGGTGGGTGATTAAAACAAAAAAATAGGTTGTGGAGATCAAAACCGAGAAAATTTTGTTACGAGACCCTCCAGGATAGTGGCAAACATTTATGAAAATTTCCAACAAATGCCGGCATGGTTTTTGGTTGAATACCATCATGACACCGAGCTTTTCATTTGCAAAAATGGTGGATTCAAAGGAAAAAAAAAAAATCAAATTTTCAACCTCTTAGCATCAATTCTCTCTTCACAATCATCTTCCATTTTCTCAAAAATATTTTCACTCAAAAATAGTTTTCCCTCCTTCTACTCTCACCTCACTCACACAAATTCAAATAAAAATACACACTAATCTATCCCCCAAATACTTAAGATTTTCCTAATTATTATTAACCACTAAACCCGATTAGTGAGGGCTAGATTAGGAATTAAAAACAATACATAATGGGTGGTGTGATTTGATATATGGATCCAGTTTTTGTCATGTAACTATATATCCCCCAATTAGTTTTGATATCCCCGGGTTCTAGATTCTTCCAACTGAAAGCACTTAAGATTTGACAGCCAGCAGCTGACAGAAAAGGATAAAATGCTCTAGAAATGATGCCGGCAGAAATTTTTCCCACCTGAATCGGCTACAGATCTGATAAGATTTGAAACTAGACTAGACCAGCAGACATCTGCAGGTGATGTTAGAGATAGGATGTCAGATATACATCCTTCCGGTATTATTTGGAGATTGTTAATGTCTTCTGATTTTTCCACCAGTACCTTATCTTTCCCTGCTCAATAACTTTACCTTGGTTCGTTCTTATGTAGATTGTTTCTGGTATATAATATGAGTCGACGAGAAGATGTGCACCAGTTACCACTAGACGCGTATGTTACAAATTTATTGGAGTGTTGAGTCATATTCTATAGGACCAATAAACATACGTGTTACTCAGTTTGGTTTGAAATATATATTTTGAATGAGGAGGAGGACCCATGAAGTAACTATTTTAATTTTTATCTATTTAATTGTTTTTCTTACTTTAGGTTCATGGTAAAAACTATATCCATCTCATGTGGATATAAATTTTGCCGAGTGTCACATTTGAAACATGTGAGTGCAGGTGTCTCTCAGAAATCAAAATGTGGGCAATGCTTAAAAAGCGAGCCAAATAAAAATTAGTGACCCTTGAATAAAGAGTCTTGGTTGACCAAGTAAAATCTGGAATAAAATCGTGAAAGAAATTCTAAATAGAGGTGGGAAATAACTTTAATTTTTTTTTTTTTTTTTTTTTTTTTTTGAAATGCATGACCGATTCATTTAATTCAAAAGAAAAAAAAAAATAAAAAAAATCAAGAAACTGTTATAATTTTGGGGAATTTTTTTCCCGTGGTGTCCGCATGTATAATGTTTAACAGAAATGATGGGCATACATTTTGCCAAACCTTTGTAGATTGCTCATGGTGTTGTGCTTGATGTTTGACTGCCTGATTTGCGAGTTCGTCTGCTGCCTGGTTTGCCTCCTGGTATAGGCGTGGTGTAGTCTTGAGTGGGGTATTTGTTGCATGAGATCATTTGTTTCGTCAGCTTACTTGTGAGGTACCAAGGATGGTCGCTTGATTGTTGTTGTTGAAGTTGTATTCTTTTGCCTGTTAGTCCATTTCGAACCACACCCTTGGCCATTGTTGTTGTATTGCTAGTCTTCTTTGCTAACGGTAAACCCCATGTTTTCGTTTTTGTTGATGTTGCATTTCCTAATTAATGGTGTTGCCATTGCTAAAAGTATATTTCCCTCGCTATTCCTGCAAATTACTACGCTCCTGCTGGTCCTGAACATCCTTTCGTTGCGCCGATCGTATTTATTTTTATCCAGTTCTCTTGTAGTACTTCCCAACCTACCATGATAGTTGTTGTTGTCGTATTTTACGTAGGTTATTATTGTAGATATGGGGGTAGGTTTGTGAGTATTGGTATCAAGTGTTGTTGTGTCCAAATATAATTGTTAAACATTACCATGATTATCTCGAGTTGTATGAATCGGAGATTGTCGTTCTTGTCGATAAACTGATGCATTTCTTGCTAATCAAAGATGCCACATCGTAAAGCCATATAGGATCTTAGTTGTATGTGGTATGTTTCCGTTGAGTGCTTCTTGTATACTTTTGGGTTGTCGATTGTGTTGGTTTGTTTTTGGTTTATGGGGTTGTTTTGGTTATCTTAGGTGATAATTTGTTGCCAGACACTGGGTGGCCAGGTACAAATGAAGAGTAGGTGGGTTGCGGTTTCAGACGCATTATTGCATAGTGGGGAAAGGTTGGTGGGTGTGATATGTCTTTCTAATAGGGTATTGAAGGTAGGTAAGCCTTCGAGGTTAGCTTTCCATAAGAAAAGCTTGATTTTTGGGGGGCATTTCAAGTTCAGTTGTCTTGAAACATGATGTTTTGTATATGGTGGTTGGTGATGTGGTTGTAGTGGGAGTTGTGGTGTTTGGAATATGGTTATGGTTGGTGGTGATTAAGTTTTGGTTTGTTTGGAAATTTTGGTTATGTGTTGTGTTTTTGTTGTGTTGGTAATGAGTAGTTGATAACCCGTTCTACATGTGTATTCACCATTTTTGAGTGTGGCAAAATGATAGTGTCTTCCGTTGGATCATTGGTAGATGGATGTTGAGAATGTGGTGTGTTGAAAATGGTGTAAAGGAGGGTGTGGTTCCAAGTATTTGTTGTATTTTCTATTAGTGATGTTAATCGGATTTACGGTAGTGGTGTGTGGATGAGTTGAGTGGCGGTTATCAAGGATTGACGTATTTAAGTTAGTTAAACTCTAAGTTATCAATTTTTGTAAAGCATTGTTCCTGCAAAAAAGTATCTAAGTTAGTTAAACTCTTCAAAACGGAGGGTTGGCTGATGGTTTTGGTTTTTGTATGGGTTTTGAGAAGAGTGGTTGGTTGTGATGGTATTTCTCTCTGCTCATTGTGTCCGAGATCGACTATCGTGTCCATGCACCTTCCATGCTTTTTTCATGAGTAAATCTTGGTTGTGTTGTCGGCTTTTCCTTATACCGGTGCCTTTTATATCCTTGATCAGCAACTCTTTGCCAACCAATTGGATGTAGCTTTCTTTCATTTTTGTCATGCCTAAAAAAAAAAAAAAAAAAATCTCATGATTTGGTCCATCTTTTTATGTACATATACTTGGTAACATTTGATTTTGCATTGCATGGTTGGTTTGTTGGTTGGAGTGAAGTTGTAATTAATAGAAATTTGTTTGCCGATTAACACATTTTGTTATCCATCCTCGGGCCTTGCGTTCCATCCTATTGACAAAGTCGCGAACATATGGGCACTATTTCTACCTCTGTTGAAATGGATTCCCGAGATATATTGGTGGGTCTGTGTTTTGGTATCTCAAAGAAACAACGTAGTCCATTAATATCTCTCGGGAGCAGCTTCGGGTGGTGAGTAGTGTGTGACTTGTCTTTGTTTATGAGCTGACCTGCCGAGTTGGAGTATATATGTAGCAGTTTCTTTAGGTTGATGCATGATTTGATTCCGCCACGCAAGAGATTAATAGATCGGAAATGCATACATTAGATGTAGAATGGGTGTACCTTTTGCCGCTATCTTTATCCCTTTGATAGTCCCATGTTGTTGTTGGTGGCCGATATTTGTAGCAGAATCTCTGCACATAAGATGAAAATATATATATGGTGATAGGGGTTACCTGGTGTATTCCCCTTGTTGGTTGGATGTGTCCATAGGTCGTTCCATTAACATTGATCGAGTATGTGACGGTGTTGATACAAGTCATGACCAACTTGATGGCTTGTTGTGGAAAACCTAGCTTGGTGAGGTCCATTTGGATGAATCCCCGGTCCAGTGAGGTAAATGCGCCTTTTAGATATCCAATTTCATAGCAATTTTTGGGTGTTTCGATGGGGCGGTTGTTTTGATGACATGAATAATTCGGCGACAATGGCAATGTTGTCAATAATGGATCTTTTGGGTATGAAGGCACTTTGGTAAGGGATGATGATGAATTGCAGGATGGGTCGGAGACGGTTCACCAGTATTTTTGTTATGATTTTGTAGACCATGTTACAAAGCCCAGTGGGCCGGAAATGGGATGGTGTTGTGGGGTTTCAAATTTTCGGAATGAAGGTGATATGGGTGTGGTTTATTGGTTCTTGTAAGTGGTTGTGTTGGAAGGAAAAAATTGACCATGGCTATGATTTGTGGTCTGTGGTTTCCCAAACAAATTTAAAGAACTTACTTGGTGAAGCGTAGTCGATCCGGGTGCTTTTTGAGCTTATGGAATCCAAGGCTTGCTTGATCTCCTCCATTGATCTTGGAGTTGTTAGCCTTTCCATGTGGACCTCCGTTAACCTTGGATAGTGGTAGGCCTCTAAAGATGTTTATATTTGAGCCTACGGGTAATACCGCAAGTGCACGGCGTCTATTGGAGACGCGGCAAGTACGGGTCGATC
Organism: Papaver armeniacum; assembly: GCA_023531295.1. Classification (NCBI taxonomy): domain Eukaryota; kingdom Viridiplantae; phylum Streptophyta; class Magnoliopsida; order Ranunculales; family Papaveraceae; genus Papaver; species Papaver armeniacum. The sequence continues at coordinate 55,248 of JAJJWW010012645.1, forward strand.
CACAGAGACAAGGGTGTGCTATGTATGTGATCTAATGGCTTCCTAGACTGAGTTTCACGGATAACAGAGTAACAAAATGGGGTTTTGCCGAAACGGCTGATTTGTAGTGAAGTGTGATGTGAGCTAAGATACTGACTAGATTGTAAAGCACTAGGGTGTCGAATCCACCGCCTAATCTCGGCTAATTGGTTCAAGTTTGATGAAGTTCGTCCCTTGAAATGGCAAGTTTGCCATTTCTCCGGGGTTTCTATGGATGGTTTGTTATCAACTAAGGCAATTAGGCGATCCCTAGTATTAATTGTCTTATCAAAGTACAACTAATCTTAAATCACTTTCATTACTTAGATGATCAACTTATCCTAAGACGAGATATTCCAATCACAATTAGGGTATCTTTCCAAAGTACTAATTGTCTTATCGGGAGCACAATTAGTCTAAGGATTAATAATGAGACAATAAGGCATGAATTGCACACACACAACATGGATATAATCGACTACGAGAGGATGCTTGACATACACTTGTGAAAGCAACATCTTTGAGATGTTTAGATTGAATTTATCCCTAAACATTAAAGCTTAATAAGAACAATATCAAAAATAGAAACCAAATTATCAGTTGATTATGGGTTTCATCTAAACCCTAGAAAATAATTTAGAACATGATTAAAACAGAAAATAAACTACAAATTAAACACTAATTGAAGCATTTAAGCTAGCCAGGCATAACCCTAACAACACCCCACTCACCTGTTATTTATACATGCCAATAAATTCCCAAAACTCTCAAACCCTAATTCTCAAAATCGAATTTAAATATTAAAATAAACCCATACCCTCTACTCTCACGAATCGCCTATCCTCCTTTGTCAATCGGCTCTGCGAACTCCATCTTTGGGGTTGGTGAAAACCCTAGCTTCACTCGTCTCGGTCTAGCTTCTGCCATAATCTAGAAGCTATAGATGGAGAAGTGTGAAACAAGGGTGGCGAAGGTGGTGCGATGATAGTTGTTGGGATGATGGTGACGGGAGAGGTGGTGAGCTGGGTGAAGAAGGTGGAGGAGCAGAGTGAAAGGTCGGGGAATGGGGGAGTGGGTTTTGCGGAGAAGAAGAGAAGAGGAAGAAGAGAAATGGTTGATCGAACAGGGTATAGGGTTAGGGTCATTTTTTGTGAGGCGGGTGCGGCTACGGACGATGAGACGAGGCCGGGCGGCGTTGGATGGCGGCTACGATCTGGACGGCCGAGGGAGGTAAGCGGTTTTGGCGTGATCTGGTGTAGCGCGGGAGCGGTGATCTTCGATGCACGTGGGGCTGACCGTTGGATGAGGGAGAAAGAAATCTCAACGTCTCAGAAGAGACGGGCTCGGATCCGGGTCACGGGTAGCTTTAGCCCATGTCTTCCTTGTTGGGTTGCAACTGATTAGCGCGCGGGCTTTGGCTATCTGCTCCATAGATGCTCGACTCCAATTCTTCGCTCCTTGGCTCCTCGGTTTCTCCGAGCTTTATTTATTACCTAAAAACACAAAATTAATTAATATAAATATTTATTCTTGAAAACAAAGAAAACACGAGAATGGGATAATATCGATTTCTAAACGCAAAAGATGAGTAAAATGCCAATAAAAAGGTGTATAAATATGCACTATTTGGCACTCATCAAATACCCCCAAACCTGAATTTTACTTGTCCTCAAGTGAAACGAGAAAATAAGAAATCCCTAACTATACCATGTCGCTGGTCTCTCGAATGCATTTAGCGTATGCACTAAACCTTTAAACCCCTAGGTGTCCCTAGTGGACGAGTTGTAGTCTCGTGAGGGTTTGCAGAGGTGTACCCACAAAACCTTCTCCAACCCCGAGGAATGTAAAAGAGTCTCAAGCCTCCAAGAAGCTATGAGGACATAGAGTTTACGCATGCTAGTAACGAAGTTAGAACTACCAAAGAACGCATTCTCATCCTTAAGTCTTTGAGCGAGAAGTAACCATACCATATGAAAGAATTCGGATTCGATTGTGATCATAAGTCTCAACTTCGCCTCACTAATAGAGTTTTATGATAATTGCACTCAAAAAGATCGCTTTTTAGTCTCTCATGTGTGCGGGCGGGAGTAAAGAGAGAAATCCTGCACACGTTGTAGGTAAGAAGGATAACCTTAGAAATAAAATCTGGAGACTCCACGAAGTGTGGACAAAAGAATCTTTTACGATGATCTCTAAGAAAGGAAAATCAACCATTAGCAAGGGTGGGAGTACTCACTCACTTCTCACCCGATCGGCAATTAATATCACTCTCTCATAAGAACCATAGAAACGTCTTCATTCTTCGGTCTTCGGTCTTCACTTGTTGATGACGAACTTCTGAACTTTACAAAAACTTGAGCCTACGTCTTTATATTTGAGCCTACGGGTTATACCGCAAGTGCACGGCGTCTATTGGAGACGCGGCAAGTACGGGTCGATCCACAGAGACGAGGTGTGCTCTAGTTGATTCTACGGCTTGCTAACTAATGAGTTCTAGTGATAACAAGTGAAAAAATGTAACAAAGATATTTTGGTTGCCGAAACGGCTGAGTTTGAATGTAATGAACTAAACTAAGATAAAAGATATAAATTAAAGAGCATTAGGGTCTTTCAATGCCAGCGATTTCTTGTGTCTTTAGCTCATTGTATTATTCTTGCCCTTGTAACGGATAAGGGAGAAGTGTCAATTCTACCTCTTACCTAAGGTGTTTCACCAATAGAAGAATCAATCACAACTAAGGTATTCATCCTAAGTATTAACTGTCTAGCTAAAGTACAATTAATCTATAGATAAACATTGGTTTCTAAGCATGAGTCGCAAAGACAATGAATACGGTGGGAATCAAACTACGAGTGCATCCATGGCGTTGGTATGCCTTTGTGAGAGCAAAGTATTGTGTACTAAGATTAATTCTATCCTAGAAAATATTCCAGCATTCAAGACAATACATGAATCATGAAGAACACAGTTGTAAATTAGGGTTTCATGGAGACCCTAACAATTAAATTAAAACATCAAATTAACATAACAAAGAACAAAATTAAACCTAGTGACTGCTCTGGCTAATCCAGGCGTAACTAATTTCACTCTCTACTCCTCTATTTATACAAGCAATTCAACCAAACCCTAATTTCTTTAAAAAGTGAAAATAATTGAAAAATAACACAACCCATACTTTCGAATCGCCTTTCCCTTCTGTCTAGTCGCTCTCAGAACTCCTCTTGGTTTGATTAGGTGAACAACCCTAACTTCTAGTTATCTTTAAACTAGCTTCTAGGGTCTTGAGAAGCTAAGAGAAAGATAACTCGAGGAAGAGTGATGGAGTAGGTGTGGTAGTTGGTGGCTGCGGTATTTGTGGAGGAGGTGATGGTGACGAGGAAGAGGAGAAGGAGAGATGGTGGCGGAGGGTTTTGCAGAGCTCTTTCTCGTGTGTCGAGGGTGAGGAGGAGAAGAAGAAAGAGAAAATGAAGTTGAGAATAGGGTTGGTCGAGTGGGTAGTATAGGGTTAGGGATTTTCTTTGTGAGGCATGAACATCAAGCTTTGATGAGGCCCCGATGGAGCGAGCGTAAGATTGGTTGGAGAAGATCTTAACGGCGAGAGAGGTAGCCGGTTTTTGGAGCGATACGGTGTAGCGAGTACATCGAGGGTTGATGAGGCGGCTGTAGCGACCGTAGGATGTGGATGAGAGAGATCTCAACGGTTTGGAGTGGTCGGGCTCGGATCCGGGTCGCGGGTTGCTCCGGCTCAAGCCCATGTCTTCCTTGTTGGGTTGCAAGCCCGATTTCCATGCTTGGCTTTGGCTATCTCTGCTCCATAGACGCTTGACTCCAATTCTTCGCTCTTTGGGCTCCTCGGTTTCTTCGAGCTTTATTTATTACCTAAAAACACAAAATTAATTAATACAAATATTTATTCTTGAAAACAAAGAAAACACGAGAATCTGGGATAATATCGGTTATAAGCGCAAAAGATGAGTAAAATGCCAATAAAAAGGTGTGTAAATATGCACTATTTGGCACTCATCAAATACCCCCAAACCGAATTTTACTTGTCCTCAAGTGAAACGAGAAATTAAGAAATCCTAACTATACCACTTGTTAAGTAGGTCTCTCGAATGCATTTAGCGTATGCACTAAGCCTTTAAACCCCTAGGTGTCCCTAGTGGACGAGTTGTAGTCTCGTGAGGGTTTACAAGAGGTGTACCCACAAAACCTTCTCCAACCGAGTGTAAAAGAGTCTCAAGCCTCCAAGAAGCTATGAGGACATAGAGTTTCTGCATGCTAGTAACGAAGTTAGAACTATCGAAGAACGCATTCTCATCCTTAAGTCTTTGAGCGAGAAGTAACCATACCATATGAAAGAATTCGGATTCGATTGTGATCATAAGCCTCGACTTACGCCTCACCATTAGGGTTTTATGATAATTGCACTCAAAAAGATCGCTTTTTTAGTCTCTCATGTGTGCAAGCGGGAATAAAGAGAGAAATCCTGCACACGTTGTAGGTAAGAAGGATAACCTTCCGAATTCTTATATCTAAGTTACAATAAAACGATAAGCTCAATTTTTCATAGACTTCATTAATTCTCATTTTTCTTTTCTTCGTTTTGTTGCATATAAACCTTGGACTATCTCAACTTTTCTTTCCATATTCTGATTCTGCTCCGGTTCTTGTGATGATGTGTTTCTATGGGTCTTCTGATTGAGAGAGAGAATGATGCTAACTACAAATCGGTATTTAGAAGGAGTTTTCATCTTTAGACGTCACCCTCATGATTGTGGAATTAGCACTCAAGAGATCAAAAGTAGTCTTTGAAAGTGGTGCGAAGTTGGGTAGCTCACCATTCCTACCCGGAATTGACGTACGGTGACACACACTCTAAAAGCTTTTCTAGAAAGTCACAAAGAGTGAAGGTCGGTACCTCGCTTGATGTAAAATGGGTAGTCTCCACTATGGTTGATCACAATTCTACTACCGAATATCTAAAAACAGACACCTAATTCGCCCTCCGGTATGGTTAAATCCGACTTTAACGCTCTAATCAACTAAGGAACCCGATTGCGTTTTCCAGTACTTCCAAGTTTTGTTATTTGGTCGGACTCTCTATGTAAACATAGCTAAAAGCATGCTAGTGACTCTAAAATCTCTAAAAGTTTTTTAAAAAATAGTTTAATTAATTTTTTTTTTTTTTTTTTTTTTTTTGAAAATAAAAGATAAGATAAAAGACTAAAAACTCTAAATGCAAAATAAAAACTAAAAACTCTAAATGCAAATGCACCCCCAAACCTAAATCAAACATTGTCCTCAATGTGTCAACGAGATAGGAAAAATTAAGCAGTCACATACCATGAGAACTATCTTTGAAAAGATAAAAGGGAAGAGATTACGGAATGTCGGCGGAGCACGGTTAAGCTTCATTAATCAAGGCAAAATCCAACATTCTCGGTGGAGATCATATCGGATTAGCATAATATATGTGCAAGAAGACTCAACCGAATCAAGAAAAGAAAAATTTAACAAGTCCTCTTGGATATATACAATGAAAATGCACCATAAACCAACAGTCTAAAGAGTTGAGGATCAACCCAATAGAAAAAATATACAAACATCAACAGCCTTACACAAATATAACATGAGAGTGCAAGTAAGGCTACCAAATGGGAAGGAGTTTCCCCAAACCTAAACTTGTGAACAGGTGTGTTTGTGAGAACAAAATCTTGCAATTTTTAAAGGTACATCATGCAAAAGGTCTAACTCGAAATGAGTTTTGTTAATTACTGAGGCAGACATACATATTCCAACTGTGGCTCCTTAAGAGTGTTATACTTTGATGCAAAATAGTCCAAGAGGACTTGGGAAGCACAAAGTTCTAGGCCTAAGTTAGGCATTTTCGAAAAAGTTGGTTTTGCAATTTTGTGACAAACTACACTAGGTTTGGTGGAGGAGTATCAATTTGTGACTCGGGAGAGAGGTTAGGTACATCTAAGTTATTTTCATGTATAAAATCATTTGTACCATCACACACTTTCTAAGGTCGAAAAGGGTAAATCATGTTCACCCGGCATAGAACAATTCATCAATCACCAAGTCATAATCATCGGAGCAGGCAACATATTGTGATATGGGCGGGGAATCGGACACAACAATAATATCATGATCCAAAAGAACATTAGTGTCAACAGGAAGATTCATCTGTCCTAAGTCACAAACAAGTTGTGAAGCATCTTTGATGAGTGCCAAATAGTGCATATTTATACACCTTTTTATTGGCATTTTTACTCATCTTTGCGCTTAGAAATCAGATATTATCCCATATTCTGTGTTTTCCTTGTTTTCAAGAATAAATATTTGTATTAATTAATTTTGTGTTTTTAGGTAATAAATAAAGCTCGGAGAATTTGAGGAGCAAAAGAGCAGAAGAATTGGAGTCAAGCATCTATGGAGCAGATAGCCAAAGCCCGCGTGCGAATCAGTTGCAACCCAACAAAGAAGACATGGGCTAGAGCTACCCGAGACCCGGATCCGAACCGCTCGTCCGAGCCGTTGAGATCTCGCCCAGACGCATCATACGGTCGCTGCCTCCACGTGCATCAAAGATCGCTGCTCCCGTGCTACACCAGATCACATCAAAAACCGGCTACCTCTCTCAGCCGTTCAGATCGCAGCCGCTCCATCCTACGCTCGCTAGGCCCTTCTCATCAAACCCCGCTGTGCCCGCTCAACAGCGAAATGACCCTACCCTATACTCCCCATCGACCTAGCCATTCCCCTTCCATCTTTCTCTTTCTTCTCTTCTCTCCCGTCTCCATCGGTTGCGAGAGAGAGCTCTGCTCCTCTCCTTCCCTTCCCCCTGTCGCGAGCCACCTTCACCATCACCCTATCTCACCAACAACCACACCATCAACCACCTCCAGTACCCTCTCTAGGTCTAGTCATCTTTCTTTTAGCTTCTATCAACCCTAGAAGCTAAATTAAAGATAATTGGGACTAGGGTTTCTCATTCATCACATCGGTCGACGCATGGACCGGAGGAGAGGATGATTCGAGGAGGCAATCGAGTATGGGTATGAGTGTTTCGATTATTTTTCATTTAATTTCTATTTTAAATTGAAATTAGGGTTTGAAATATTGGCTCTCTGCATGTATAAAAGAGAAGGAGCTGTGAGTGTTTGAGGCATGCCTGGGCTAGCCAGTGCTTCACTTAGTTTCAATTTATAGTTTTAGTTCTTTGTAATGTTTTAATTTCATTCACTGGGGTGTTGATGAAACCCCTAGTTTCATGCTAATATGATCAATGTTTAAGTTGTTCTTGATGAGCTTACAATGTTTTAGGATTAATGCTTAGTCAATGAATCAAACAATTACGTGATAAGGTGTACTTGTAGAAAGACATCTTATACTAGGGAAGAGTTAGTGAAGTTAGCTAATCCCAAAAATCCACCGAGGCCTTCAATAGAAGGTTCAAGGCACAATAAGAACTTGATTTGCCTTAGCTTAAGACTAGAGGGTTGATTCAATCACCCTAGTATTCTTTTACAACCTCTGCACTTTAGTTCAGTGTCACCATTTATCTTTGTTAGCTTAGTGTTAATTTGTGTTTTATTTATCTGCAATGCTTTAATTGAACTTTCCAGGGTGTGTTGAAACCCCTGATAAGATGCTAAGCTATTCACTGTCTTGTTTTGTTCTTGTAAGCTTCATGGTTTGAGTGAATTAGTTGATTGAGTGCATGACCCTGTGATGGAGTGTACTGTAAGAAGACACTCCATACTAGGGGGAGTGTGTGAGATTAGCAAGGCAATATTATGGTGTTCATCCCTGGAATGAACCAAGACTATAATCGGGTTAGGGCATTTGCTTTAGTATAAGGTCGGTGGTAGATTCACCACCCTGGTAGCTCTCAAGTTATCTTTTTACCTTAGTTTAGAGACACTTTCTCACAAAACATCAGTCGCTTCGACACAAACTCAATTGTATTGTTCTGTCACATTGTCAATCTTGAATTCAGTTAAGTAGCAAGCCTTAGATCATATAAGAAGCACCCCTCGTCTCGTGGATCGACTCGCACCTGCCCTGTGCTGCAAAACCAGATTAACCGTGCACTTGCGGGTATAACCCGTAGGCCGTAATTTAAACATCTTTTCGGGCCTACCAAGTTTTGGCGCCGCTGCGGGGACTTGGCGCGTGCCCTGTGATCTTTTGCTTACTTCACTGAGTTGCAATTCATCCCTGTACATATCTAGTGTAACTTAGTTTCCTTGTAGTATAACTTAGTTTAATTTTCTTATAAATTGCATCTGTAACTTGTAGTATTGCATCTGTAACTTAGCATTGTAAGTTTAATTGTTTGCATTGTTAATTTTTAACCTTGTGTTAGTGTAATTTAGTTGTTCTCTCTTATTTGCATCTTCTTGAACTTTCTCCCTTTGTATATATTTGTGTTGAGTTATTTGTCCTTCACTGAACTTTCTCTTGAGCTACAGGTGCATATAGTTGCCAGGGAAGGACAAAGAGCAAGACAATACAGCCATTGCGGCTGAAGCAAGTACTTGTGGCACTACTGTGCAAACAAGGAGGGGAAGAAAAAGGCAAAAACTTCAGGTTGGTGCCCTGTGCTTTGTAGACCTTGAATCTGCCCTGTAGTGTTAGGACTGTTGATTGTGAATCAACCCTGTGCTGGGTCATTTTATTGCATGATTGCTGATCTCTATTCTGTTGACAAGAGGGTTAGTGTGTAACCCTAAAACCTTGTCTGAGCTCAACCCTTAGCATCATCCATGCCCTGTGAGCCTTGTGAGCTACTTATGCATGCTAACATTGTGTATAACCTTAGCATCTGAATGACCCGAGCATAACCCTGACCTGTTAAGCCTGTGGCCTTTGTGAATTGGTTTTAACATTGTGTGAACAACTGAGCCATAACACCTGAGCTCACCCAAGAGTATTGCTATACTCTGTTAACTTGCTAGCCCCTGAAGCTACAAGTTTGAGCAAGCCCTGAGCTCATTACGCTCCTTGCTAGCCCCGAAAGGCAAGTTTGCGCCGAGTTGCAAACCCTGCTACCATCATTTGAGCATAACTTTGTCTCACACGAGCAAGACCCTGTCAATAGTTGCAAACCAGTGACAAATCTATGCTTAGCTTTGTACCTTGTATGCCATTAGCCACTGCCCGATTTGAGCAATGAAGCTCTCGGTTATGAGTGAAAATCTCGGAATTTTGCTTGATGTCAACTACACTTGTTGACTACGAGTGAGCCGAGTAAGAATTTGAATAGAAAATTTTAACTCATCGAGTGAAAGTCTGAGTGGAGAGCTGAGTGAGGTGAGCGATGCTTGATTCACCGAGTTGAACCGGCCGAGTTGAGTTGACTCCTGAATAGTGAGTCAATCCTAACTCAGCGATTTACTGAGTTGAATCGGGTTGTTTATAACTGAAACCCAGTTCCACTGGGCTAACTAAACTCATAATTTGGGATTACACCAAACCAGCCCACTGAACCCAACCTGGGCTGTACATTTTGAAGCCCACATAAGCCTGTTCCAACTAGGCTTTGCATCCTACCTGTGCTGTGAAACTTGCTCTGCTCACATAGCTGGTTTACACATAACCAAGCTAAGCCCACATACTTCTGGGCTGTGCACAAACCTGGACTTTCCCACATAAGCCACACTGCTGGGCTTAAACTAAATTGAAGCCCACATCTGTTGGGCTGTGCCTGGTGAGAACCTCTTGTGCTTTTCAAAGCTGAACATTAGCCTTCTCACATAACACGGGCTTAATCTAAAGCGGAGGCCCACAGTTCGGAAAGGGCTGGACTTTCCCAACAAACCAAAACCCACAAAAACCAAAATGAATCCCATTGAAACCAAATCCCAATAAACCAAAACCCACATAAACCAAACTAAATTTTGAGTTCAATAAGAGAGCTAAACCATGTCAGGATTTTGGTCTCCATCTGGGGATGGAACAAACAAATCCCTTAGAGAGCTTGCTTACGGGCATGCTTCACCATATGAAACCCCCACAGACCATAATGATTTTAGGGCATATTATGAGCCTTCTCGGGGGCCACGACCTTGAGTACTCATACCCTAACCATCATGAGCACATGTATCGATCACCACGGTGGGGAGTTGAACATTTTATACTCCCAGACTCCTTGTCTACAATCACTAATGGAAACTCTCATGGAGCAAAATGCTAGGCTTGAACTGAATGCAATACATGACCATCCATATAGCAACATGCATGATCATCCCTTCTCTAGTGAACCATGTGCACAACCATTTAATGATTCATATGACACATGCATACCCACTATTGAAGACTCTCCCTCCATTGAACAATGTCACATGTTCTTAGAGATGAACTCGATTCATTTGGAAAAAGAAGAATGGAAGGCAGTTCATGATAGAATGATTATTGTCCCTAATAAAGAAAACCTTGAAAATAGTGTTTCTCTTCCTACTCATGCAACTAACACGAATATGAACCTAATCTAGAGGAAAATGAGTACACTAGAAATGCTAATAGGAAATGCATTTTTGTTATGATGATGATGATGATGAATATGATATGTTAGAAGAGCATGTGTATGCAGATAATATGATAGAATCTTTGAGTTCGAGAGACGTTAGGCGTCTCTTACGTGAACCCTATGAATGACACTTCTTCTAACATTCATATATGTGATATGGATTACGAGCTTGGCTTTGTGAAATTCTTGGTGAATGTGAGCATGCTTCCCAACTTGTTTGTGACTTAGGACAAGATGAATCTTCTGTTGACACTAATGTTCTTTTGGATCATGATATTATTGTTGTGTCTGATTCCCTGCCCATATCACAATATGTTGCCTGCTCTCCGATGATTATGACTTGGTGATTGATGAATTGTTCTATCTTTGGTGAACATGATTTACCCTCTCGACTTTGGGAAAGTGTGTGATGGTACAAATGATTTTTCACATGAAAATAACTTAGATGTACCTAACCTCTCTCTGAGTCACAAATCGAAACTCCTCCACCAAACCTAGGTGATGTTTGTTACAAAATTGCAAAACCAACTTTTCTGAAAATGCCTAACTTAGGCTTAGAGATTTGTGCTTCCCAAGTCCTCTTGGACTATTTTGCATCAAAGTATAACACTTTTAAAGAGCCACGGTTGGAATGCGTATATCTCTCTGTTATTAGTAAAACTCATTTTGAGTTAGACCTTTTGCATGATGTACCTTTAAAATTGCAAGATTTTGTGCTCCCAAACACACCCGTTCACAAGTTTTGGTTTGGGGGAAACTCATTCACATACACAGTCTTACGTGCACTCTCATATTATATTTGTGTAAGATTGTTGATGGTTGTACATATCGTCTTTTGGGTTGATCCTCAACTCTTTAGACTGTTGGTTTATGGTGCATTTTCATTGTATATATCCAGTAGGACTTGTTAAATTTTTCTTTTCTTGATTCGGTTGAGTCTTCTTGCACATATATTATGCTAATCCGATATGATCTCCGTTGAGAATATTGGATTCTAGCCTTGACGAATGAAGCTCAACCTTGCTCCTGCCGACATTCCGGTAATCTCTTCCCTTTTCTCTTATCAACATAGTTCTCATGGTATGTGACTGTTTAAATTTTTCTATATGTAGACACATTGAGGACAATGTTTGATTTAGGTTTGGGGGTACATTTGCATTTGCATTTAGAGTTTTAGTCTTTTTAATCTTTTATTTTCAAAAAAAAAAAAAAAAAAAAAAAAAAAAAAAAAACAAACAAACAAACAAACTTTTTGCAAATAAAAACCTCCAACTTTTAGAGATTTTAGAGTCACTAGCATGCTTCTAGCTATGTTTACATAGAGATTCTGGCCAGAAATAACAGAACTTGGAAATACTTGGGAAAACGCAATCGGGTTTCTTAGTTGATTAGAGCGTTAAAGTTGGATTTAACCATACCGGAGGGCGAATTAGGTGCTGTTTAGATATTCGGTAGTAGAATTGTGATCACCCATAGTGGAGACTACCCATTTTACATCAAGCGAGGTACCGACCTTCACTCTTTGTGACTTTCTAGAAAAGCTTTTTAGAGTGTGTGTCACCGTACGTCAATTCCGGGTAGGAATGGTGAGCTACCCAACTTCGCACCACTTTCAGCATTACTTTTGATCTCTTGAGTGCTAATTCCGTCAATCATGAGGGTGACGTCTAAAGATGAAAACTCCTTCTAAATATCGATTTGCGGTTAGCATCTCTCTCTCTCTCAATCGGCAAGACCCATAGAAACACATCATCGTCGAGAACAGGAGCGAGAATCGGAATATTGAAAGAAAAATTGATATAGTCCAAGGTTTATGTACAACAAAGAAAAGAAAATAAGATGAGAATTAATGAAGTTTGTGAAAAATTGAGTTTATCGTTTTATTTTAAAAAAAAAAAAAAAAAAAAAAAAAAAAAAAAATTGTGAAGTTCAGAAGTTCGTCATCAATAGTTGAAGACTGAAGACCGAAGACTGAAGATTGAAGATGTTTCTATGGTTTCTTATGAGAGAGTGATATTAATTGCCGATCGGGTGAGAAGTGAGTGAGTACTCCCACCCTTGCTAATGGTTGATTTTCCTTTCTTAGAGATCATCGAAAAAAGATTCTTTTTGTCCACATACGTGGAGTCTCCAGATTTTATTTCGGAAGGTTATCCTTCTTACCTACAACGTGTGCGGGATTTCTCTCTTTACTCCTGCCTGCACACATGAGAGACTAAAAAAGCGATCTTTTGAGTGCAATTATCATAAAACCCTAATGGTGGCGAAGTCGAGGCTTATGATCACAATCGAATCCGAGTTCTTTCATATGGTATGGTTACTTCTCGCTCGGCACTTAAGGATGAGAATGCGTTCTTCGATAGTTCTAACCACATTACTAGCATGCGAAACTCTATGTCCTCATAGCTTCTTGGAGGCTTGAGACTCTTTTACACTCGAAGTTGGAGAAGGTTTTGTGGGTACACCTCTTGTAAACCCTCACGAGACTACAACTCGTCCACTAGGGACACCTAGGGGTTTAAAGGCTTAGTGCATACGCTAAATGCATTCGAGAGACCGCGACAGTGGTATAGTTAGGATTTCTTCATTTCTGTTTCACTTGAGGACAAGTAAAATTCAGGTTTGGGGGTATTTGATGAGTGCCAAATAGTGCATATTTATACACCTTTTTATTGGCATTTTTACTCATCTTTTGCGCTTAGAAATCAGATATTATCCCATATTCTGTGTTTTCCTTGTTTTCAAGAATAAATATTTGTATTAATTAATTTTGTGTTTTTAGGTAATAAATAAAGCTCGGAGAATTTGAGGAGCAAAAGAAGCGAGAGAAGTGGAGTCAAGCATCTATGGAGCAGATAGCCAAAGCCCGCGTGCGAATCAGTTGCAACCCAACAAAGAAGACATGGGCTAGAGCTACCCGAGACCCGGATCCGAACCCGCTCGTCTCGAGCCGTTGAGATCTCCCCGGACGCATCATACGGTCGCTGCCTCCACGTGCATCAAAGATCGCTGCTCCCGTGCTACACCAGATCACATCAAAAACCGGCTACCTCTCTCAGCCGTTCAGATCGCAGCCGCTCCATCCTACGCTCGCTAGGCCCTTCTCATCAAACCCCGCTGTGCCCGCTCAACAGCGAAATGACCCTACCCTATACCCCCCATCGACCTAGCCATTCCCCTTCCATCTTTCTCTTTCTTCTCTTCTCTCCCGTCTCCATCAGTTGCAGAGAGAGCTCTGCTCCTCTCCTTCCCTTCCCTGTCGCGACCACCTTCACCATCACCCTATCTCACCAACAACCACACCATCAACCACCTCGTACCCTCTCTAGGTCTAGTCATCTTTCTTTTAGCTTCTATCAACCCTAGAAGCTAAATTAAAGATAATTGGGACTAGGGTTTCTCATTCATCACATCGGTCGACGCATGGACCGGAGGAGAGGATGATTGAAGGCAATCAGTATGGGTATGAGTGTTTCGATTATTTTCATTTAATTTCTATTTTAAATTGAAATTAGGGTTTGAAATATTGGCTCTCTGCATGTATAAAGAGAAGGAGAGTGTGAGTGTTTGAGGCATGCACGGGCTAGCCGGTGCTTCACTTAGTTTCAATTTATAGTTTTAGTTCTTTGTAATGTTTTAATTTCATTCCTTTGGGGTGTTGATGAAACCCCTAGTTTCATGCTAATATGATCAATGTTTAAGTTGTTCTTGATGAGCTTACAATGTTTTAGGATTAATGCTTAGTCAATGAATCAAACAATTATAGTGATAAGGTGTCTTGTAGAAAGACATCTTATACTAGGGAAGAGTTAGTGAAGTTAGCTAATCCCAAAAATCCACCTGAGGCCTTCAATAGAAGGTTCAAGGCACAATAAGAACTTGATTTGCCTTAGCTTAAGACTAGAGGGTTGATTCAATCACCCTAGTATTCTTTTACAACCTCTGCACTTTAGTTCAGTGTCACCATTTATCTTTGTTAGCTTAGTGTTAATTTGTGTTTTATTTATCTTGTAATGTTTTAAGTCAAATTTCCAGGGTGTGTTGAAACCCCTGAGAAGATGCTAAGCTATTCACTGTCTTGTGTGGTTCTTGTAAGCTTCATGGTTTGATTGAGTTAGCTGGTTGAGTGCATGACCCTGTGATGGAGTGTACTGTAAGAAGACACTCCATACTAGGGGGGAGTGTGTGAAATTAGTAAGGCAATATTATGGTGTTCATCCCTGGAATGAACCAAGACTATAATCAGGTTAGGAACTGCTTTAGTATAAGGTCAGGTGGTGGATTCACCACCCTGGTAGCTCTCAAGTTATCTTTTTACCTTAGTTTAGAGACACTTTCTCACAAAACATCAGTCGCTTCGACACAAACTCAATTGTATTGTTCTGTCACATTGTCAATCTTGAATTCAGTTAAGTAGCAAGCCTTAGATCATATAAGAAGCACCCCTCGTCTCTGTGGATCGACTCGCACCTGCCCTGTGCTGCAAACCAGACACCGTGCACTTGCGGTATAACCCGTAGGCCGTAATTTAAACATCTTTTCGGGCCTACCACATGCTCACATTCACTGAAGAATTTCACAAAGCCAAGCTCAGAATCCATATCACATATATGAATGTTAGAAGAAGTGTCGTTCATAGGGTTCTGAGAAAGACGCCCTAACGTCTACGAACTCAAAGATTCTATCATATTATCTGCATACACATGCTCTTCTAACATATCATATTCATCATCATCATCATCATAACAAAAATGCATTTCCCTATTAGCATTTCTAGTGTACTCATTTTCCTCTAGATTAGGTTCATATTCAGTGTTAGTTGCATGAGTAGGAAGAGAAACACTATTTTCAAGATTTTCTTTATTAGGGACAATAATCATTCTATCATGAACTGCCTTCCATTCTTCTTTTTCTAAATGAATCCGGTTCATCTTTAAGAACATGTGACATTGTTCAATGGAGGGAGAGTCTTCAATAGTGGGTATGCATGTTTCATATGAATAATCATTAAATGGTTGTGCACATGGTTCACTAGAGAAGGGATGATCATGCATGTTGCTATATGGATGGTCATGTATTGCATTCAGTTCAAGCCTAGCATTTTGCTCCATGAGTGTTTCCATTATTGATTGCAAACTAGGAGTTGGGGGAGTATAAAATTGTTCAACTCCCCACTGTGGTGACTGATACATGTGCTCATGATGGTTAGGGTATGAGTACTCAAGGTCAGGGCCCTGAGAAGGCTCATAATATGCCCTAAAATCATTATGGTCTATGGGGGTGTCATATGGTGAAGCGTGCCCGTAAGCAAGCTCTCTAATGGATTTGTTTCCATCCCCAGATGCAGACCAAATTCCTGACATGATTTAGTACTCAAATTGAACTCAAAATTTGGTTTATGTGGGCTTTCGTTTATTGGGATTTGGTTTCAATGGGATTCATTTGGTTTTGTTGGGAGCTTTGGTTTATGTGGGAAGCCCAGGTTTGGTTTATGTTTGGTTTTGTGGGCTTGTTGTTTGGTTTTGTAGGAAGCCCAGCTATTGTGTGCAAAGCCTAGGTTGTGTTTGAAAAAGTATAGCCCAGAAATGAATTGAGTTGGGCTGAGTTTTGGTGTAAGCCCAAGTTAGGTTAACATGTGCAGCCCAGTAAAAAGGGGTACAGCCCAGCAGACTCTGGGCTCAGTTTGGTTGCAGCCCAGGTTGTGTTGATCAGCCCAGCAGTGTGGTTCTAGCCTAGATGGTGCGGCCCGGTTTGGCCACAGCCCAGTTAGGGTGAAAAATGTATAGCCCAGTTGTTGGGCTTGATTATTAAGCTTAGTTTGTTTTGCGACCCGGGGTTTTGGTTCTCAGCCCAGTTGAAAAGCACAGCAGGCCTAAGTTTTGGGTGTGGGCTCTAGGTTATGTTCAGCCCAGGTTGAGGGCTTCAGTTGAGCACACACCTCACAGAATTTTCACAAAAATTGACACAGCCTGGTGGTTGTGCAGGCTGGTCTATGCTCAGCTCATGCACTTTGGTTAGTTGCACTGGTCAGGTCTCTATGTAGGATTTAAGCAAAATTTTAGTTGCACGAGCCGGAAAACACAAGGAAATTCAACTTGGGTAAGCACGATTTGCACAGCAAGGAGATCACAACCTTAACAAGGAAGCAAATTGCACCAGGTTGGCAACTCAATCAGTTGCAACACGCAGATTGGCACAGCACAAGGGGTTCAAGCATGCATAAGGTCACAAGCAGATGGAGCATAAGGATTACAGAGCCAGCAGGCTTGTTATTGGCAATTCACAAAGCAGAGTAGCTCCACAATTGCAGCTCCAGGGGCTTGCAAGTTGTGTGGGGTTAAATTTTCTGCAGCTACAGGGGCTTGCAAGGTGACAGGGTATGCAAGGGGTCTGCCAAGGATATGCAACTTTACAGCTTTAGCAGATTGGCTATGAGCTACTCAGGCAAGAAACACAGCAGTCTTGACATGAAGCAGATGTACAATTGGTGTCAATGAGGTCAGTTGACCTTAATTATCACAGTGTTATGCACTGATAGCTCAACAAGGTCACAGGATCACAAGATTGCTACTCAAGGTCACAGGAAACTAAGGGTTATGGTTCAAGGCTAACACGCAAGCATACATGCTACCAGGCATTCATTCAAGTAAGCAAAATTAGGATACAATACCTCCAGTATACACTGGGTTTAGGCAAATCCACCAGTTCTGTTTGGCTGCTCCCTTTTGTTCTCCTCCTTGGGTTATATCTCAGCTTCTCAAGGTACCTGTTAACTCAACACTCAACTTCAGTTCTCAATCTTACACAGCTAAAGCAATATATGGGACTGTGCACAATTTGGTGGAAACTAGCTATGGTGATTCACAGAAGCACAGTCATAAAGATGTTTATGGTATGATTAGGCTAAGTCACAACTCAGCAGACAATTGGTAATGCAAAGATGCAACTACACAGGGAGTTTAACTCAAAATTTTAAGCTAAGTTATACTAACAAAGAACTAAAACAAGTTAAATACAAATATATACAGGGGAGCATAAATAGCTAGAACAACTGATGCAATCACAGGATGATGCAAAGGTTAACACAAGTTACACTAAAACAGGACTATGATGCTACAATGAAAACAAGGCCAATGAAAACAGGGCTAAAACTACAATGAAAACAAAAGGTGGGTATATACAGGGAGAAAAGGGAAATCAGTTAAGCAAGAACAAAAATCACAAGGCACGCGCCAAGTCCCCGGCAGCGGCGCCAAAAACTTGGTAGGCCCTTGAAGATGTTTATATTTGAGCCTACGGGTAATACCGCAAGTGCACGGCGTCTATTGGAGACGCGGCAAGTACGGGTCGATCCACAGAGACAAGGGTGTGCTATGTATGTGATCTAATGGCTTCCTAGACTGAGTTTCACGGATAACAGAGTAACAAAATGGGGTTTTGCCGAAACGGCTGATTTGTAGTGAAGTGACAGTGAGCTAAGATACAGCTAGATTGTAAAGCACTAGGGTGTCGAATCCACCGCCTAATCTCAGCTAATTCAGTTCAAGTTTGATGAAGTTCTCGTCCCTTGAAATGGCAAGTTTTCCATTTCTCCAGGGTTTCTATGGATGGTTTGTTATCAACTAAGGCAATTAGCTGATCCCTAGTATTAATTGTCTTATCAAAGTACAACTAATCTTAAATCACTTTCATTACTTAGATGATCAACTTATCCTAAGACAGATATTCCAATCACAATTAGGGTATCTTTCCAAAGTACTAATTGTCTTATCAGGGCACAATTAGTCTAAGGATTAATAACAGACAATAAGGCATGAATTGCACACACACAACATGGAGATAATCTGACTACAGAGGATGCTTGACATACACTGTGAAAGCAACATCTTGAGATGTTTAGATTGAATTTATCCTAAACATTAAAGCTTAATAAGAACAATATCAAAAATAGAAACCAAATTATCAGTTGATTATGGGTTTCATCTAAACCCTAGAAAATAATTTAGAACATGATTAAAACAGAAAATAAACTACAAATTAAACACTAATTGAAGCACTGGCTAGCCCAGGCATAACCCTAACAACACCCCACTCACTGTTATTTATACATGCCAATAAATTCCCAAAACTCTCAAACCCTAATTCTCAAAATCGAATTTAAATATTAAAATAAACCCATACCCTCTACTCTCTGAATCGCCTATCCTCCTTTGTCAATCGGCTCTGCGAACTCCATGCTGGGGTTGGTGAAAACCCTAGCTTCACTCGTCTCAATCCGAGCTTCTACCATAATCTAGAAGCTATAGATGGAGAAGTGTGAAACAAGGGTGGCGAAGGTGGTACTGATGATAGTTGTTGGGATGATGGTGACAGGAGAGGTGGTGAGCTGGGTGAAGAAGGTGGAGGAGCAGAGCTGGTCGGGGAATGGGGGAGTGGGTTTTGCAGAGAAGAAAGAGAAGAGGAAGAAGAGAAATGGTTGATCGAACGGGGTATAGGGTTAGGGTCATTTCTTTGTGAGGCGGGTGCAGCTACGGACGATGAGACGGGCCGAGCGAGCGTTGGATGAGGCGGCTACGATCTGGACGGCCGAGGGAGGTAAGCGGTTTTGGCGTGATGTGGTGTAGCGCGGGAGCAGTGATCTTCGATGCACGTGGAAGCAGCGACCGTTGGATGAGGGAGAAAGAAATCTCAACGTCTCAGAAGAGACGGGCTCGGATCCGGGTCGTGGGTAGCTTTAGCCCATGTCTTCCTTGTTGGGTTGCAACTGATTAGCGCGCGGGCTTTGGCTATCTGCTCCATAGATGCTCGACTCCAATTCTTCGCTCCTTGGCTCCTCAGTTTCTCAGGAGCTTTATTTATTACCTAAAAACACAAAATTAATTAATACAAATATTTATTCTTGAAAACAAAGAAAACACAGAATCTGGGATAATATCTGATTTCTAAACGCAAAAGATGAGTAAAATGCCAATAAAAAGGTGTATAAATATGCACTATTTGGCACTCATCAGATAGATACAATCAAACAACTGCATGTCTATCACCGTGTTTGGAGTGAAATAGCACACTGGGATTATGCATGTTGAATTTGCTTTTCCGCTTCTTTTATTTGGCCCAGGTAGATGACCAAAAGTATTTTCGCTCCAAAGCTACAAAGATGTTTCAATTTGTGTTTGACATTATGTTGAGTAGGTTTGTTGGTGGAGATGGGTTGAACGATGGATTCCAAGCATTCTTGACAACCTCTTTAAGGTGTGGGTGTATGATGCGTGTCGTAGGTGCAATCAAATTAATCAATATTTCCACTCAATTAAAAATAATATAATGGAAGTCAAGTTCGTTCCCACGAGGAGCAAGAGATCTTAGTTGTAAAAATTGTCACGAAAGGGGGTGTAAAAAGCAAAAGAAAATAAACAAAGCAATTAAAATCGAAAGTTGAAAACAATAAGAGAGACAAGATCAAGGAATCCTTCTTCGTTACGAAACAATGATTAAAGTTATGTTCTTTTCTACTTGTTATTAGTCACATATTATCACCAACCGTAGGATAGCAGGTCCGCTTAGCTAGCCCCAAAATCCCTAATTTCACTGAGTAACAGTCCGCTTAGTTATCGATTCTATTCAAAAGAACCACCCCGAGGTTCGCTTACAAGATGTAATTCCCCGAATGCATTAAGATTTATGAATTTAGGTTTAGTACTAGTAGTTAAACTCGGTTCGCTTGGTTCACTTTCTAGCGTTGTTTCTATACACAATTGCTCCACGGAATCCCTCCGCAAGGTCTTGTGTTTTCTACTTGTGTAAAGTGTCGAGAACGATTACGTATTCCCTAATTTATACTAGATATAGATCAATTAACAAATCAATTTAGCGTGCACTCCAAACAATCTATCAATCAATCATGAATGAATAAACATTCCTATTAGTAAAAACAATCGATAATTATGTGAAAAATCTCAAGATAGAATTGAAAACAAAAACTTAAATCATATATTAAGAACTAGGAATTCATCCTCAATCAATAAGAAAATTAGCTACTCATGCTTTTGAAATTCACACAAATAATAATTATTAAAAGAAGAATTTTCAAGTTCACACAAATAGTTAAAAAGAAGAATCTTAGAAAAGCAAGCAAAAACACAAGTGTTGTGTGTGTGTAGAGGTGTGTGTAGTTGAGAACTTCTCTATTTATAGGCTTCAATATTCTCCAAATCTTCCAAGGAATAGAATCCTTTTTCTTTTGCAATTCAATTTCCAATTCCAAGCTTTTCTCAACTCTTCCACCTTCTCTTTCCAAATTTGAGTCCAATTCTCCATCCAATTCCAAGCCCAAGTCTTCACACCCATGAGAGAAGTCCATAGAAAATTCTGGAATTTTTGCTCGCCGGAAAACTGGGATTGTGGCCGGAATCCGGCCGGAAAACCTCACCGCCGGCCACCTGAAAATTTCTCCGTCAGTGGAATATTCGACGGAATATTCCGTCAGTCCACCGTTAGGACTAACGGTCAAACGGGTCAACCGTCAGTCAACTGTTAGTCAGCGGGTCAAGGGATAGGAATGAGTCAGCATCAGTCAGCAGCGAGTCAGCTGCTTAGTTAGCTGAGTTGCCATGGCATAAGCCATTGCTCTGGCCAGAGCTGTGTGTTGCACAAGGATTGTGCTTCATGCCTCAGCCATCATGGCTGTGCCTTCTTCACTTTTGCAGCTTCAGTTTCCACACACAATCTGAGGCTCCAGTTCAGCCACTGCAGCTTCCCTGTGAAAGCACACCACCACTTCCATTTCCACCATATTGCAACTACTCCTCACTAGCCAGGTCCCACTTTCTGCAATTCAATTGCAGCATCTCGTTGCCTAAGCTTCAAATCATTTGATCCATTGCAACACCTCCATGCTCATTACCAACTGCCATCCTCCACAGACCCATTATTTCATTCTTCTCAGCCATTGCAACTTTACACCGCACCGCAATACACATCACACCATACAAGCCTGCCACTTCCATGAGCTGCAATACCCATTCAATCTCGGCAGACACAATCATTCATTCAGACAACTCAAGCCACACTTTCAGTTCATACAACCCATTTCTTTCCATAACTGTCAGCTTGAACCCATATCTGCAGTTTCTGTCCACAATTCATTTACCAATTCTTCTCTGATTAAGAACCCTAATTTCACCATCTTCTTACCGGCAGCATCAATCAACCATATCAACTTCATATTCATCTATCTCAGCACCAAATCCATCTTCCTCATTTCTGTAGCTCCAGCTGAACTTTTGAGTTTTTAAGTAGCTCATAATCTTCAACATTTATCTCACAACTCAAACACCATCAGAGCCTTGAATCACCAGCAACTGCTTTGAGTCATCACAGCTCAAGCCAACCTGCAATTAACACCACTACAAGCCATCACTGACATAACTCCACAACCAGCTTCATCAATCACAGATCAGCTTCATTTGGGTACCGCCATCGACCACCACAAACCCATATCTCAGTAACAATCTCGCTCAATAGAACCCAAGAAAGCAACAATTCCTTCTCGGACTCATATCCTCATTCAATTCAAACAAAGAAAGCAAAGCACTAGCATCCTTCCTGTTGGCTCAACCCAATGACACAACCACATACCCATCTCACTCTGCTTTCTGCTCCGTCTAATTTCTCAACTCGATTCTCAAGCAGCCGACTTCGATTCCATCTTCTTCCATCTCTCGAAACCGCAATACCCATCTTCAATTTCATCTCTATTAAACATCATCAACACAATTTCATCTTTTAAACCCTATTTACCCAAATTTCAAAGAACAACAAGTCTTGTTTCTTCTACCGTAAATTCGAACCCTAATTAATCACCAACAATAGCAGCTTCTCGATCTTAAACTCTAATTCCTCCTGAGTCTCTTTCATTCTCTGGATTTCGATCTCTGGCTGCAGCAATCGATCCCATGAATTTCTCACTCGTCTGCTGCATCATCTCAGGTCGATTCTCACTTCCATCTCTCGGTTTAACCAGCAGCAAATTATCAGCAGTAATGGATGCTTCTCTCGATCTCAGTTCTGGGAAAATGATTGAGAAAGAAAACAATCTTCTCAATTTTAGGGTTGTAACGATTTGGGGTTGGTTTGTTACACCCCAGGGATAGGTACCACCCTCTAAATGATAAGGGCCATCCTACTTGGAAACCCCCTTAACCTCTGCGGGCCTGGCTTTAGTACTCCTCCAAATTGGGTCGCCCCCCTAACCTTAACTCGGGCTCCATATATCAATCGTCTGTAAAATGACCTTTTTGCCCTTTTGGCTCAAATTGGGTAATTTCTTCTTCTTTTCCTCCGTGTGACTCCAAAGTAGCTACAAAACTCAAAACAAGCGTAAAATACATAATTTACAAGAAAAATAGCGAAGAAAGCATAAACAATAGATAGTAAATAGGATGTATTCTACACCCTATCAAATTCCCCCACACTTAGACTTTGCTAGTCCTCGAGCAAATCAAACTAAAAACTCACAACTTCAAAGCGTTCAAGCGTCACAAGCATCCAAAAAGTTATGAGGACATAGAGTTTCGCATGCTAGTAATAAGAAGTTAGAAATACTAAAGAACATATTCTCGTTCTTAATTGTTGAGTGAGAAATAACCACACCATAATGAGAGAACGCGTGTTTGAGAAACGATCAATAAGCATTTCGCCTCGACTTCTGCCTCACCAAAAAGGATTTTATGATAATTGCACTCAAAAAGACGGCTTTTTATGGTTCTCACATGTGTGCAGGTAGGAATGAAGAGAGAATTCCCGCAACACGTTGAATGGTGGGAAGGACAACTTCCGAAATATTTTTAAAAACCCACATCTTTTATATTTTGAAAAACCATTTTTCTAACGATCTCTACGAAAGGAAATCAACCATTATTATCGAGGATGAGATTACTTACTCACCTTCACATCCGATCGCCAATTATGATAACACCACTCTCACGGCATCCAATAGAAACGTCTTCCGCTCCTCGTCTTTATCTTCTTGGTCTTCGTCTTCGGTTTCAACTATTGATGATAAACTCTCGAATTTCACAAATCCTTGACAATTTATAGCTCTTTTTACCTTAAATCCTTGTCGCTTGAAACTTCCTTATAGATTTTCCTTCCCCACGGCTCATTAAATAAAAATAAGAACAAATATTTCTCTTGTTTTTCTCTCTCTTTTTTTTTTCTTTTCTTTTCTTTTTTTCATTTTTTTTTTTTTTTTTTTTTGAAAACAAGAGAAATTAAATACAAAATAAACCATGGCCGTGGAAGAAGTATTTTACCGCTTGATTCTTCATAACTTGTATCGTCTTGAAATCATAAACTTCAAAAATTCTCACCTTTTGATTTTCTTTGCTTTCATGAATAAGTCTTCATACTTGGATAAAATTACCTTATTGTATTGTAAGTCCTCAACATATATGTGAATTCCGCTCTTTGTATGTTGCTTTACTTGAATATAAAATTTGCTCTTTTTCTCATTCCGTTGCTTATAAACCTTAAACTTTTCCAACTTTCCTTGTAGATTTTGATGTCGCTCCTTGTTGATGATGAGAGTGTTTCTATGGATCCGTTGTTGTCGAGAGAGAGAATGGTGCTAACTGCAAATCGAACTACAAGAAGGAAGCTTTCATCTATAGACGTCACCCTTATGATTGACAAAATTAGCACTCAAGAGATCAAAGAGTAGTGCTTCTATTGGTGGGAGGTTGGGTAGCTCACCATTCTACCCGGAATTAACGTATGGTGACACACACTCAAAAGAAAGCTCTTTAGTAGATGGAAGATTTCTGGTCGGTGCCTCTCATGATATGAATACGGGTAGTCTCCACTAATGATTGATCAGCAACTCTAATAATGCACTTCTCCCTGCACCAAATTCGCATCACCGGCATGATTAAATCCATTATTTAACACTCAAACAAGCAAGAAATCCGAATGTAGTTCTCTAACATTTCCAAGTTCAATTATGTCGGTCAAAATCTCTATGTAAACATACCTAGAAATATGCTAGTGACTCTAAAATCTTTAAAAGTTGGAATTTTTAAGTAAAACTTTTTTTTTTTTTTTTTAAATTTTTAAATTTTTTTTTGTAATTTTTGTTTTAAAAACATGCTTAACCACTCCCCCACACTGAAACCTTACATTGTCCTCAATGTAATTGAATCCTCCTAGTAAAGTCAAGGTGGGAAATTTTAACATGATAAGAAACAAGAAAAAGAAATAACAAAAAGCAAAAGGATAAGAAATACAAAACCGATGGGTTGCCTCCCATTAAGCGCTTGTTTTAAAGTCGACGGCCCGACTTAGCTCTTGCGGCTCATTACTCCTCCAGAGGGAGTGCATCTCGAAGTCCAATCACGTCCACATGCTCCGTTGGAAAGTTTTCATAATATGGCTTTAACCTATGGCCGTTGACTTTCAAGTGTTGTCCTGTTTTGTTGCTAACAATTTCAACTGCACCATGAGCATAAAAATTAGTAACAACAAATGGTCCCACCCAACGGGACTTAAGCTTTCCCGGAAATAAACGTAAACGAGTATTAAATAAAAGGACTTTTTGCCCCACAACAAAACTTTTCCGCGAAATCATCTTGTCATGAAAAAGCTTGGTCTTTTCCTTGTAAATCCGGGCACTCTCGTAAGCATCATTACGTATCTCCTCTAACTCATGTAGTTGTAAATTCCTTTGTTTCCCCGCTTCATCATACTCCATGTTGAATTTCTTTATCGCCCAATAAGCCTTATGTTCAAGTTCAACCGGAAGATGACAAGCCTTACCATAAACCAACCTATATGGAGACATACCAATCGGTGTCTTATACGCCGTTCTATACGCCCAAAGTGCATCATTGAGCTTAAAGCTCCAATCTTTCCTTGTGGTATTTACCGTTTTCTCAAGAATGGACTTGATCTCACGATTTGAAATTTCCGCTTGTCCACTAGTTTGTGGATGATAAGGCGTAACAATTTTGTGTGTTATGTTGTACTTCTTGAGGAGAGCGTGGAAAGCCTTCTTGAAATGTGAGCCTCCATCGCTTATCACCACTCTTGGTGTTCCATGCCTATTGAATATATTTTCCCTTACAAAATCACAAACAACTTGAGAGTCATTAGTTTTGGTGGCTCTAGCCTCCACCCATTTCGAAACATAATCAACGTCAAGAAGTATATAAAAATTTCCATTCGAATTGACAAAAGGGCCCATAAAATCAATACCCCACACATCAAAAATCTCAACGGCGAGAATTGGTGTGAGTGGCATTTGATTTCGAGCACCTAGATTGCCCGTTCGTTGACATCTATCACACGATTTACAAAAAACATATGAATCTTCAAACAAGGTGGGCCAATAGAATCCACTCTAGAGAACTTTGAGAGCGGTACGTTTCGAACCAAAGTGACCACCACATGCAAAAGTGTGGCAAAAGGAGAGGATGGATTGAAATTCGGAATTAGGCACGCACCTTCGCATTATTTGATCAACCCCATATTTCCATAAGTATGGTTCATCCCACACATATTGCTTAGCTACCTTCTTAAGTTTCATCTTTTGGAAATTAGACATTGTATTAGGTACTTTCCTTGTCACCAAGTAATTCACTATATCCGCATACCAAGGTGTTGATTCTTCCATGGAGAAAAGTTGTTCGTCCGAAAAGCGGTCATGTAATGGAAGTTCCTCTTGAGACATAACAAGTCTACTAAGATGATCCGCAACGGTATTCTCCACACCCCTCTTATCACGAATTTCTATGTCGAACTCTTGTAACAATAGGATCCACCGGATTAATCTTGGCTTAGCTTCTTTCTTCTTTATTAAGTGTCTTAGTGCGGCATGATCGGAATACACAATAACCTTTGTACCCACCAAGTATGATCGAAATTTTTCCAAAGCAAAAACTATAGCCAATAACTCCTTTTCCGTGGTAGAATAATTGATTTGTGCATCATTAAGGGTCCTAGATGCATAATAGATAACATGGGACAACTTGTCCACCCTTTGACCCAAAACGGCTCCAACCGCATAATCACTAGCATCACACATTAATTCAAATGGAAGATTCCAATCCGGTGATTTGATAATCGGCGCACTTGTCAACATATCCTTTAATTTGTCAAAAGCATCCTTGCATTCCTTGTTGAAGTCGAAAGGTACCTCCTTTTGTAATAACTTGCACATCGGCATGGAGATTTTGGAGAAATCCTTGATAAACCGCCTATAGAAACCTGCATGACCAAGAAAAGAACGAATTTCCCTCACCGAAGTGGGATATTGTAAGTTTCTTATTAAATCTATCTTTGACTTGTCCACTTCGAGCCCTCGAGAGGACACAATGTGACCAAGTATTATGCCGTAGTTTACCATAAAGTGACATTTCTCCCAATTAAGGACAAGGTTTGTGTCTATGCATCGTTTAAGAACTAGTTCAAGGTTATTTAAACAACCATCAAAAGAGCTGCCATAAACACTAAAGTCATCCATAAATACCTCGATGATGCGCTCCACATAATCCGAGAATATACTCACCATGCATCTTTGAAAAGTAGCCGGCGCATTGCAAAGGCCAAACGGCATCCGTCTATATGCAAACGTTCCAAACGGACAAGTGAAAGTGGTCTTCTCTTGGTCCTCCGGTGCGATAACAATTTGGTTGTATCCCGAATAACCATCCAAGAAGCAATAATAAGAATGCCCCGCTAACCTCTCCAACATTTGATCAATGAAAGGTAAAGGAAAGTGATCCTTTCGGGTTGCGGAATTAAGCTTTCTATAGTCAATGCACACTCTCCAACCGGTTTGAACTCTTGTAGGAACAAGTTCATCATCTTGATTGCGAACAACCGTAACTCCGGATTTCTTTGGTACCACTTGAACCGGACTAACCCACTTGCTATCGGAAATTGGGTAGATTACCCCCACACTTAGCAATTAGAGTATCTCTTTCTTCACAACCTCCATCATGGGAGGATTAAGCCTACGTTGAGCATCACGTACCGGCTTCACGTTCTCTTCCATTAGAATCCTATGCATGCACATGGATGGACTAATGCCTTTGATGTCGCAATTGTCCACCCAATAGCCGTTTTGTGCTCTCTCAAGACTCTAAGCAAACGGTCTTCTTGTACCGGTGTGAGGTTCTTAGAAATAATCACCGGAAGCTCATCTCCATCTCCCAAGAAAGCATACTTCAAATGGTCCGGAAGCGGCTTCAATTCTAGTTTGGGTGCCTTCACAATAGATGGTACAAGTACTTCATCATTCACGGGTAAAGAAATATATGAAACATTACCCTTTTTAGCTTCTCGTGATGTCTCCAAGGCACCACACATCTCCACCAATTCATTGGAGATTTCAACATCCAAGTTAGACAAGCCGTGGACGTCCAATTCAATGCTCTTTTGCAACACCACATCAAGTTCATCCTCTCGATTCAATTCCACCATTTGTTTCGCTAATGAATCAACCACATCAATGGAGTAAACGGAATGCACATCACTTGGGTAACGCATGGCTTCAAATATGTTAAAGTGTATTATCTCCTTGTCGAATTCCATAGTGAGTGTACCCTTATCAACATCAATCTTCGTCTTTGCGGTCTTCATGAATGGCCTCCCAAGAAGTAAAGAAGTAGATGATCGGTTCTCATTATTGTCCATATCCACCACAAAGAAGTCCACCGGAAAAATAAGCTCATTTACTTGCACTAGCACGTCTTCTACAAGTCCCTTTGGATATATGTTAGACTTGTTTGCCAATTGGATAATAACTCTCGTCTCTTTCAAAGGTCCAAGATTCAAGGAGTCATATATTTCGGCCGACATCACACTAATGGAAGCTCCCAAATCAAGTAAAGCATGTTCAAACCTTTGCTTACCAATAGTAATTGGCACCGTGAAACCACCGGGATCCGTGCACTTTGTAGGCATCTTCTTCAATAGCATAGCCGACGCACTCTCACCAACTTTAGTAATTTCATTATCAAGCAACCTATCCTTCTTTGTGCATAATTCCTTCATGAACTTCGCATACCGTGGCATTGTCTTGATGGCCTCAATGAATGGGATGTTGATTTCAATTTTCTTGAAAATATCCATGAGTGCCTTGTCTTGAGCTTCTTTCTTGGATTTAGCAAAACGACTAGGAAAAGGAGGTGGAGTAGTGAAAGTAGGCACCGGTTCCTTGGATTGATCGTTTGGTGTGGAGTTCTCCTTTGGTGCGGCTTCCTCCTTATCTTTGACTACCTCTTCAATAGCTTCTTCATGATGACTTGGACCCTCCACTTGTCTTCCACTTCTTAAAGTAACCGCATTAACATTCTCTCTTGGATTCACAAATGGTTGTGAAGGAAGTTTTGTGGATGCTTGAGATTTTAATAGGTTCACATCGGTCGCCAATTGTCCCATTTGAGTTTGTAAATCCTTGATATCCGAATCGGTCTTTTGTTGATTTTGTTGAAACAATGACGTAATACCTTGCATCATGACATTAAGCTTATCATCAATTGAAGAATCACGTTCCTTGACTTGTTGTGGTTGAAATTGTTGAGAACCACCTTGTTGTTGAGGTTGGAAACGTGATTGTTGAAAACCACCTTGTTGTGCATATGGATTAGGAGCCGCCGCTTGCTTGTTTGCATAACTAAAGTTGGGATGATCCTTCCAACCGGGATTATAGGTATTGGAGTATGGATCGTACCTTGGCCTTTGATTAGGATATAAAGCATTCACTTGTTCGGTCTCACCATCCGGAATAATTACCGCGGCAATCCTTTACATCATTATCTCCATGTTACTCATCCTTTGATCAAGATGTGATGATGAATCATTAACTTCATGCACTCGCCTAACCATTGGTTCATCCCTTGTGTAGAATTGTTGCGAGTTTGCCACCATACTTTCAATCAACTCTCTAGCTTCGGTCAAAGTCTTGTTCATTAGTGCACCACCACCCGCGGCGTCAAGAAGAGACCTATCACTTGGGTGAAGAGCTTCATAGAAGTATTGGAGTATCATAACGTCACTAAATTGATGGTGTGGACAACTTGCCACCAACCTCTTGTATCGCTCCCAACATTCATACAATGATTCTCCCACTTGTTGTTTCAATCCACAAATCTCCTTGCGAATTTGAGTAGCTTTGGATGCGGGAAAATATCTCTCGAGGAAAAGTTTCTTCATCCCATTCCATGTTGTGATACTTCCGGAAGGCAAATAATATAACCATTCCTTAGCATTACCCGCCAAAGAAAACGGGAAAGCTTTCAACATTGCTCCATCCGCATTAGTCTCCGGTGGAAGCATAGCCATAACTATGGCATAGAAGTCCATAAGATGTTTGTTTGGGTCCTCATTCACCATGCCATGGAACTTTGGTAACTCTCTAATCAACCCCGGCTTGATCTCGAAGGTTGAGTTAGTTTGGATACACCATTGTTGTGTGTCAAGCTTGTGAGAAGCTAGGTCCTTGAGTGTACGATCAGCCATTGTTTCTTCCTCTTTGTCCGAATCTGTGAAATCACTTGATGAAGACGGAGGAAGTGGAGTGTTAACCGCACGAATGAAATCCTTTAGTTGAGTGCCCGATCGAAGACGTATTGGACTCGGTCTGCCCTCTTTAAGCATTCACCAAAGGTATAGCACCTGAAATAAGATTCTCAAAAACTAAGTTAGATACGGTAAAGAATCTAACAAAGCAAGAATAAAGCAAAAAGCAAAAACAAAAACAACTAAAAATCGCCCGTTGCTCCCCGGCAGCGGCGCCAAAATTTGATGCGTGTCGTAGGTGCAATCAAATTAATCAATATTTCCACTCAATTAAAAATAATATAATGGAAGTCAAGTTCGTTCCCACGAGGAGCAAGAGATCTTAGTTGTAAAAGTTGTCACGAAAGGGGGGTGTAAAAAGCAAAAGAAAATAAACAAAGCAATTAAAATCGAAAGTTGAAAACAATAAGAGAGACAAGATCAAGGAATCATTCTTCGTTACGAAACAATGATTAAAGTTATGTTCTTTTCTACTTGTTATTAGTCACATATTATCACCAACCGTAGGATAGCAGGTCCGCTTAGCTAGCCCCAAAATCCCTAATTTCACTGAGTAACAGGTCTGCTTAGTTATCAGATTCTATTCAAAAGAACCACCCTGAGGTTCGCTTACAAGATGTAATTCCTGAATGCATTAAGATTTATGAATTTAGGTTTAGTACTAGTAGTTAAACTCGGTTCGCTTGGTTCACTTTCTAGCGTTGTTTCTACACACAATTGCTCCACGGAATCCTCTCCGCAAGGTCTCGTGTTTTCTACTTGTGTAAAGTGTCGAGAACGATTACGTATTCCCTAACTTATACTAGATATAGATCAATTAACAAATCAATTTAGCGTGCACTCCAAACAATCTATCAATCAATCATGAATGAATAAACATTCCTATTAGTAAAAACAATCGATAATTATGTGAAAAACCTCAAGATAGAATTGAAAACAAAAACTTAAATCATATGTTAAGAACTAGGAATTCATCCTCAATCAATAAGAAATTTAGCTACTCATGCTTTTGAAATTCACACAAATAATAATTATTAAAAGAAGAATTTTCAAGTTCACACAAATAGTTAAAAAGAAGAATCTTAGAAAAGCAAGCAAAAACACAAGTGTTGTGTGTGTAGAGAGGTGTGTAGAGAACTTCTCTATTTATAGGCTTCAATATTCTCCAAATCTTCCAAGGAATAGAATCCTTTTTCTTTTGCAATTCAATTTCCAATTCCAAGCTTTTCTCAACTCTTCCACCTTCTCTTTCCAAATTTGAGTCCAAATTCTCCATCCAATTCCAAGCCCAAGTCTTCACACCCATGAGAGAAGTCCATAGAAAATTTCTGGAATTTTTGCTCACGGAAAATCGGGATTGTGGGGTGAATCGTGGGACAGGAAAACCTCACCGCCGGCCACCCTGAAAATTTCTCCGTCAGTGGAATATTCGACGGAATATTCCGTCAGTCCACCGTTAGGACTAACGGTCAAACGGGTCAACCGTCAGTCAACTGTTAGTCAGCGGGTCAAGGGATAGGAATGAGTCAGCATCAGTTAGCAGCGAGTCAGCTGCTTAGTTAGCTGAGTTGCCATGGCATAAGCCATTGCTCTGGCCAGAGCTGTGTGTTGCACAAGGATTGTGCTTCATGCCTCAGCCATCATGGCTGTGCCTTCTTCACTTTTGCAGCTTCAGTTTCCACACACAATCTGAGGCTCCAGTTCAGCTACTGCAGCTTCCCTGTGAAAGCACACCACCACTTCCATTTCCACCATATTGCAACTACTCCTCACTAGCCAGTCCACCTGCTCTGCAATTCAGCTGCATCTGTTGCCTAAGCTTCAAATCATTTGATCCATTGCAACACCTCCATGCTCATTACCAACTGCCATCCTCCACAGACCCATTATTTCATTCTTCTCAGCCATTGCAACTTTACCTGCACTGCAATACACATCACACCATACAGCTGCCACTTCCATGAGCCTGCAATACCCATTCAATCTCAGGCAGACACAATCATTCATTCAGACAACTCAAGCCACACTTTCAGTTCATACAACCCATTTCTTTCCATAACTGTCAGCTTGAACCCATATCTGCAGTTTCTGTCCACAATTCATTTACCAATTCTTCTCTGATTAAGAACCCTAATTTCACCATCTTCTTACCGGCAGCATCAATCAACCATATCAACTTCATATTCATCTATCTCAACACCAAATCCATCTTCCTCATTTCTGTAGCTCCAGCTGAACTTTTGAGTTTTTAAGTAGCTCATAATCTTCAACATTTATCTCACAACTCAAACACCATCAGAGCCTTGAATCACCAGCAACTGCTTTGAGTCATCACAGCTCAAGCCAACCTGCAATTAACACCACTACAAGCCATCACTGACATAACTCCACAACCAGCTTCATCAATCACAGACCAGCTTCACTGGCAGCTGCCATCAGACCACCACAAACCCATATCTGTAACAATCTCGCTCAATAGAACCGGCAGCAACAATTCCTTCTCAGACTCATATCCTCATTCAATTCAAACAGCAGCAGAACTAGCATCCTTCCTGTTCAGCTCAACCCAATGACACAGCCACATACCCATCTGCTGCTCTGTCTAATTTCTCAACTCGATTCTCAGCAGCGACTTCGATTCCATCTTCTTCCATCTCTGAAACCGGCAATACCCATCTTCAATTTCATCTCTATTAAACATCATCAACACAATTTCATCTTTTAAACCCTATTTACCCAAATTTCAGCAACAACAAGTCTTGTTTCTTCTACCAGAAATTCGAACCCTAATTAATCACCAACAATAGCAGCTTCTCGATCTTAAACTCTAATTCCTCCTGAGTCTCTTTCATTCTCTGGATTTCGATCTCTGGCTGCAGCAATCGATCCCATGAATTTCTCACTCGTCTGCTGCATCATCTCAGGTCGATTCTCACTTCCATCTCTCGGTTTAACCAGCAGCAAATTATCAGCAGTAATGGATGCTTCTCTCGATCTCAGTTCTGGGAAAATGATTGAGAAAGAAAACAATCTTCTCAATTTTAGGGTTGTAACGATTTGGGGTTGGTTTGTTACACCCCAAGGATAGGTACCACCCTCTAAATGATAAGGGCCATCCTACTTGGAAACCCCCTTAACCTCTGCGGGCCTGGCTTTAGTACTCCTCCAAATTGGGTCGCCCCCTAACCTTAACTGGGCTCCATATATCAATCGTCTGTAAAATGACCTTTTTGCCCTTTTGGCTCAAATTGGGTAATTTCTTCTTCTTTTCCTCCGTGTGACTCCAAAGTAGCTACAAAACTCAAAACAAGCGTAAAATACATAATTTACAAGAAAAATAGCGAAGAAAGCATAAACAATAGATAGTAAATAGGATGTATTCTACACCCTATCTTTTCTTCCGGCAAAAAACCTCATTCAAATTACCCATCAAGAGCCATGGGAGGTTGTGTTGAGGTATTATGTTGTTGAATTCTCTCCATAAGTCCCATCTTGCCGGCGGTTGTGGTTGTCCATATACTCAATGAAGAGCCATGGGGGTTGTGGTGTAGGAGGGGTGATGTAAGCATGAATTATACTTTAGTTTGCCAAAATAATTTGGACATGCGGTGGGCCGACCACATCGGGCTCACTCCACTTTTCCGTCCATTACTTGAAAGTGCAAAAATTCATCAAACCCTAATCTAGACTTTAAAGAAAACATATGTACATCGATATGAAAGAGTTTCGAGATAAGAACATCAGACTTAGTTTGTGAATTCGATTGAACTCACACAGTTTTTGAACTATCATGGATTATGAAGTCCTTGACAGTTCCATTATAGATAACTCATAATGGTTGCAAGTGATGGTTCTTGCCTCGCATACCTTTTCTTATAGCTTATGTATCAGTTTCTTCTTCGAGAGAGATAGTTGCCTGTTTGGTGTTGTTGTGGGTTGCTTGTCTTGCCTTTGATCGGCAGAGTGATTGTTGCCGTGTCTTTCTCTTCATTTTTGGTTTGTTGGGGTGAATTTGTTGTGATCTAACTTTCCGAGTTCTTGTTGTGGGGACTTCATATTGTGGTTGGAAGGTCCTTGTCGACTGGTTGGAGAGATGGAGTGATAGGAATTTCCTAGCCTTTGGTGGAGGTGGTAGTCCGCAAAATCTGGAGTTGGGGGTATGTTGAGGTGTTTTGGGGTGCTTTTCCTTTGATGGGCACCTCTCCTTTATATGTTTGTATCCTTGGTGTAGGGTGTTCCTCTGGTGCTAGTGATGGTGCTTTGGTGTATTTACTTGATTATGTGTGACAAAGACGCCCGTTCATTTTTGTGATCACCATAATGATAATTGTGTGCGGGATGTCAATGGCATTATCCAGTGTACAGTGCATAAAGTGGGTTGAAGAAATTGTACAGATGTTTGTTGCATGGGCTGGTGGTGATGCTTGGTAGTGGACCTGATCCAAACTTTCTTTAAAATTTCTATAAGGTTGATGTGGTGGGCCTGGACTCTTGCATTTGTCCAAGTTTCTCCGTTTGTCCGCTCTTGGGATGATCGATGCGGATACGGGGATTCCAAAATGGATTGGTCCACCCATGAGTGGATTGGGAATGTTATCTTCTCCGAGCTCGACACGAGATCCCGAACTCCGGTTCCGATCTAGGCACTCGCCCGAGACCAAAAATTTTAAACTCGGATACGAAACCATATCGGTTCTTATCTGTTTCTTTTTGCCGGTTTGCTAGAGGGTCATAATTATTTCGTCTGGCAAGAGATTTAATTTGCACCCTTCCCCGACTGATTTTTGTGGGTTGTTGTCGAAGTTTCTTTGGCGAGATAGCGGTGATTGAGGAAGTGGGGTCCAGTTAAAACCTTGTTGAATCATTGATGGAGTTAACCGAGTCGGGATTATTTTGGTCACCATATTTTTCAGTGGGGTGGTTGGTGTGGAGCTTGATGGTGGTGGTTTTTATTGCACGGCCATAGGTTGGTTGGTCATGGGAAATAGCTGCGGAGTAGTGGGTGTTTGGGTTGATCTTGATTCTCTAGTGAGACGGTTTGACGATGATGAGGTGAAAGATGAGTGTATTGGTTTGGGTCTTGCTTCCCTCAATTTTCTATTGATATGGAAAGAGTGGGTGTTTGGGGTCTTTCAAAGCATGTTGGTCGTTGATGAAGAGTGGATATTCATTTGCAATATGGCCAATGAGGCCACACATATAACACAAAGTGTTGAAATGTGTTCATATGCCAATTTCACCCAAGTTTTCCGGTAGTATCAAGTAAAAATCCATGCATGAAAGGTTAAGTTAACGTCATCTCTACCTTTGCTCTTACCGGTTTGTAGTCGAGGTCCACCTCTAGAACTCACATCAGTGTCACTTAGTAGCTCTTTCATTGAAGTTCCATCCTCCGGGTGTACGGGTAAACCCAATAGTTGTATCGAAAAGATTGTAGTCATAAAACATGCAAGTGGGTTTTGTAGATTTTTGGTCAAATCCTCTATCAGAACTACTTGGTTGGACATGATCCAAGGGTTTTGCTAACTAGGATAGTTTCTTTGTCACTTACATGTTCCATTGTGCATCGAATGATTTTGTTATCGGTGTTTGTCCAGGTCTCGAACTTTTTGATCTTGACGGGGTGCCAATGTTTGGTTACTACTTGTTTGAGACCGGAGTAGGTGATGTGACATGCTAGTACCGTAACTTCCATACATCTGTCGTCGTGAGCTTGCATGAGTGATTTCATCCTTTTTGTGAGATGAAATAGTGAAGTTTCCTTTTTTAGGGTTGGGATTTGGTTGTTAAAAGGTATGGTATCTTCTGTGAATCATTGGGGACCTTGATCTTGGTTTTTTCCTCCTGTAGTTACTCCCTTTTTGTTTTGATTCTGTTGGAGAATCTTTTCTTTTCTTTTGCTGGAAAGTACGTTTGTTTTCTGTACTTTTGCTTTTTGAAGGTTGGGATGAGTGGGTTGAGGAATAAGCAGAGGATAAAGATGAGAGGTTTGATGATGTTTTTTTTTGGGGTTGAGCAGGGTATAGAAGGATCTGATAGGGGACGAGTTTTGGGCTTAGCGAGATTCCTCGGGAATTGATGGATTTTAGGTATATGTGATCAGTGTGCAGGCGGTGCAGACGCGCGTGGTGATGATTGAGTTTCTACCAGTGAAGGAGGCCATGTATTGATCCCTGAAGGAGGTGGATGGTGGTTCATTAGTTGGAATGATAGCTGGTGTTGTAGATTTGTTTAATGGGTGGAAATAGTGGAGGTGGGAGGTTCTCTATTGGTGTTTGATAATCGATACTTGATTGATAAAAAAACAAGAAGAAACCAAAAACTCAGAAATTCGAGCCAGATTATTTTTTCCTTGTGAGTTTGGGTTTATGCTATTGCGTGATCTTGATGAAACGGATTTGAAAAGACGAGGGTACCCATCTACACCACAATCTTTAATTTATCCACCTATAAGTCCTCTTACCGAAAGTGATTGTCTTTGCACAAAGTTGAGACAATACTACAAATCAATATTCACACTTTGTGTGATTGTCTATGGATACGAGATAGAGACAATACGACAACCAAAGTGTGATTACTTGATAATAGGTTCGGACTTAACCAAACTCTATAGGATCACTTATCAAGTAAAGCGGAGTTAACGTTTGTGTATTTTACTTTTAATTATAATAAACAATTATAATTGCAGAAATAGAAAAGTAAAAGACACAGCAAGATTTTGTTAACGAGGAAACCGCAAATGCAGAAAAACCCCAAGACCTAGTCCATAATTGAATACTCTCATAATTAATCCGCTATAAAAAATCTAAACTAACTTCTTATAGTTGAGACCAAGAAACTAACCCTAGTTCACTCAGTTTCTTCAGTATCCATACGCTTTCAACTTCGATGAGTGCATGCACTGGAATAATTCCTTTGGATCGTATTCCAAACAGTAAAGGAACAACAAATCTGTTTGGTAACAACTCTATTGATTCTTCAAGATAAAGATATCTCAAATCATATGCAAAGTCTCTTCCGTTTAAGCTAATAAAATCCTTTTCCTGGTTAGATCAATCTATCCAACAACTACCGAAGTAGCAGAGTTTAGATTTGTAATCAATCAACATTGTTAGAGCACTGCTCGGTCGAACTCGCAAGCGTTGCTATCTCAAGCTTGTTTGTCAAGTTTAGTTGCCAAAACTATAAGTCTTGATTTATAGTCTACTTATAGATAAGTCTCGGACTAGGATAGAAAGTGTAGTTGAGCTCTAGACTCCACGGCGTTCATCATGCAAAGACGAAGAACTACTCAAGGAACTGGTGGAACTTCATCGACTAAAAGGTATGTGGAGACTTGGACTTATCTATCACTCAAAAGTTTATCTACTCTATCTCCTATCTTGAGACAAAAGTTGTATTGCTATATAGACTTCGATTATACATATTTGTTATTTCGAGCCGAGTTTATCTCGCTTATCTATTTCTCGAAATATGTGTTGGTAAGCTTTTCGCTTTGGCCAAGTTCATCTTTACAAGTGACGAAAGTCATGTTGATTATTTCAATATCTTGAAAATCGCTTTGATGAAAAATATTGTGTGAATAACCTCTATTTAACATCATTTAAGAATGTTTCAAATGAGAGTTTAGAATATATAACCTTGAATGGATATAAATATTGTATGTGAACTCATACGTGTGTAAGTCCAAAATCCTTGAACTAAAGTATGCGTACTTTTTACTAGTTCAGGAAGTCCGGAAGCTAAGTCCGCGTACCCGTACGTGTACTGTCGGAAGTTCACATCCCGTGAATTTTTGCTGGAGTTAAACAAACTCAGACAGGGTACTTAAGTATGCGTACCGGTATGCATACTTAAGTGGGTTATTTTCTAAAAACGGTTTATTCGTGAACTAAGACATATATAAACTAAGGAATGCATATTTGCATACCGTGGCTATAATGTTCATGTATCGATTCGAGTGAATCAAAATCGTTTTTGCTTCGATTGTGTCTTATATATTTCTATGAGATCTAAGCAATTGAACAACTCTCTAACAAGTTCATTTGAGTCATTTGAACTAGTTATGGTGAAGATGAATAAGGTTGATATGAAAGTGTTCATATGGCTAACCATTTGGTTAAACACTGTTGAACCAACTAGATGTACACGTTTAGGTACGGTTACACAAACCTTAATGAACGTGCATTTCATTTGTGTATAACAAACTAAGTTCGATCTAACGGTTGAAAGATATTAGCTTGAATCTAATCAGGTTTTCATCTAACGGTGAATATTCAATGCTTTGTTACCAAGGTAACTTAGATTGCAAACCCTGATTTGGAGACTATATAAAGGAGAACTCTAGCAACTGGGAAACCTAATCCCCACACCTCCTGTGTGATACTAGTTGTATAAGCTAAAGTCGATTCTCCTTTAACATTTGTGAAAAGATGAGGGTACCCAAATATACCTCAATCTAAAACTTTTACACCTATAAGTCCTTTCTCCGAAAGTGATTATCTATGGACTTAGTCGAGACAATACAACTAATCGGTTCACACTTCGTGTGATCGTCTATGGATACAAAATCGAGACAATACAACAACGAAGTATGTTTACTTGATAAGAGGTTCGGACTTAACCAAACACAATAGGATTACTATCAAGTAAATAGAAATTAACGTTTGTGTAATTTACTTTAAATTATAATAACAACAATTATAATTGCGGAAAATAAAAGTAAATGACACGGCAAGATTTTGTTAACGAGGAAACCGTAAATGCTGAAAAACCTCGGGACCTTGTCCAGAATTGAATGCTCTCAGGATTAAGCTGAATTACAAAATCAAACCAACTTCGTATAGTTGAGACCAAGCAACTAAACCTATAGTTCACATAGTTCCGTCTGTATTCCCACGCCTCCAACTTGTAATAAGTCACGTACTTGGAACAATTCCTTTGGTTCGTATTCCAAAGAGTAAAGGAACAACAAATCTATTTGGTATCAACTCTTTTCAACCAAGTGATGTGAGTTCGACAAAAGGCTCTTCCGTTTATCACAATAAACTCTTTTGTCAGGTCCTTAGATCTATCTTATCAACAACTACCAAAGTAATTCTTAAGATTTTGCAATCAATACTTTTAATCACAAAGAAATGTATTGATGCCGATCTACACAACTAATCAATCCAATTTATCACAAGGATAAACCGATTATAGTTGGATCCTCTTTAACCGAAACAAGTATTATGCACACCAAAGATTATGAACCCAAATCGGAAATCTTCAAAGTCTTCTTTGTCTTCAAATCTTCTTAGATCTTCACTAAACACATGAACCCATCGTCAATAACCACATACTACTACTTGTATCAAGAGTCTCTAGACAATTACGGGTCGAAGAGATCTCAACTAGCATTAGAATCATCCATAAACCAATTTAATTTGCAACTTAAACGATTCAAGAATAATTCATAAATACTTTTGGGACCGTAGAGAATGAGCAATAACGAGATAAATTGCAAGAAAGCAAGCAGTTTAAATATCAATTGGAGTTCATGTTTCGGACATCAAATTCGTCCCTAATCAAGATTGCTTAGCTACTGGAGTTCATGGAAAACAAATAAGCAAAACAGCAGGCTACAAACAAAACTAAAAGACAGTTCAAACCAAAGACACAAAGTGTCCAGCTCGTGAAGTGATGTAGCTAGTTGTGATGGCCTGGATGCGATGGAGTTGCGACTGATGGTGTTTACTTGCTGTTGATATGGCTGCCCGGTAGTCTGTTGCGGCGTGAATGAGCTGGCAATGGATTGTGGCGGTGCTGGTGCAGGTGGACCGGTGGATAGATGGACTGCAGCTGTTGTTGCTTGGGATGTATCTCCTGTGCTCCCTGTTGCCTGTACGATGGTGATCTGATGGTGGGTGCAGAACTGGTGGAGATGCAAAGGCGGTGCTGGTGGTATGTATGATATGCAGGTGGATGTAAAAGATGATGCAGGTAGTAAAGATGAATGCAAATGGTGGATGGAAGGGTTTTGGAGAGGAGCAGAAAACAATTGCGAGCAGCAGGGGTTATGAAAACAATTCGAACTGATAACCACCAGAGTTTTCTAATCTCATCCGATCTTTGTTTTGTCGGTCAAGCAAAAACCCCAAATTTGTCGCGTCTCTGTCCAGTATCTTACATATTTGCAAACAGCCCACACGATCCACAAGTTAGCACCACATAACCGTGTTACTAACCCCTTTGCACAGGCTCATGAATACATCGCTATCGAACCATGGCTACAACAACATACAACCAAGGCAGAACTGTTGGAGTCTTCACTGCTTTCTCACTTCCTGAACTGCACCCATGACCCTTATAATCTCGAGCACAAATTCCATATACTTGGCTGTATACTCGAATTCAGAGAGAACCCAAGTTCCTTCTCTGCTTCAACTTGAAAACCCTCTCCTACCAGAACTGTGGTCTAACTGATGGCACTACAAGGACTGATCACTCAGGGATTTTCACAAACATCTTGCATGCTTGTTGCGAACTGACCATAGCTAAGTGCTTGCTGTAAATTGGAGATTGCACAACTCCTTCCCTGCAAATCGATACAAGCACAACCCACATTCATAACCCATTCAGAGCTCTAAATCACACATTAATCTTCAAAACGACGAGACAGGCTCATTCGTCCTTGTGTTGTCGCCAAGAAAACTTCATTCAGACTCTTACAGAACTCATCAACTTCTCTGCCAGAATCGAATTCAAAACAAACCCATTGTTCCTACAGCTCTGAACTTCTGAATTACTCTTCATTCTCCTCCATTTATGAACTATTCTCCTCCAATTACAACGGCAGCTGTAGATGTAGAAAATCCTACCCCTACATCCAAAGGATCTCATGCATGTATAAAGAAACCAAACAAAGTAGAGATGTAGAAGAACACAAGAGATACGTGGTTCGGCATGATTACCTACGTCCACGGGGTGAAAGGAAGGTCTTATTACTATTTTTCCGGTTACAAATCGTATGCTTTCTCTCTATGCTCTTGGTGTACTCTCTTTCCTCACTTCTCACTTACCCCTCTAGCCCTATACATGATTCCTATTTATAGCCATAAAATGGTGATACAACGATATTAGGTGTTGGGCCTAATACATCTTCCTTGATGATCTCTTCGGGTGTCTACTCCGATGCTTCATCCGATCTTCCCTTCTACCCGGTTGAAGCATCCGGCCGAGTGGTGGCCGCATCCGATGTTGCTTGTTAGGTGATGTTGATCGATGTCGCCTTCTAGGTTCTCGGCCGAGTTTGACCGAGTCTTCCTTATCTCTTTACCTACTTTGTCGAGCATTAAATGTCCTCGAACCCGAGGATCGTCACATCGAACTTTTTCTCCCCTTTCGCCTCGATCTCTCGACTTGTCTTCATACCTCTTTCTCGTGCCCGGATCCGGTGGGGTGATTCAAAGCTTTCACTACTTCGTTTTCTTTGGTACGCCCTCGACTGGGATGGCTCCACCTGTCCCTGTCGATTATTCACACCTATATTTATGCCCCTTCTTCCACTCGTGTGATCGACACGTGGGGAAGAAACCGCGTCGTCTTCCCACGTCCTCGGTCATGCCGGGTTTTCCGCCATGTCTTGTTCCCACTTCTTCGTGCGTTGCAACCGGTTCACCTCCTCGTCGGTTACCATCGGAGAGGTTTATAAACCTGACTCTAAAACCTCATTCCCTCTTTATTTTTTCTCTGCCATCTTCCTCTTTCTCTCCGTTCTCCGTCTACCTCTCCTTCATTGTCATCCGCTATTTTCCACAGGTTTCTTTCCTTTCTTCTCCATCGTTCTGGCATCTTCTCGTTTGGTCACCGCCGCAACTCCCGATCCCGGCCGTATTTCGCCTCTTTTCTGTCACTTCTCATACGATTTTCATGGCGTCTTCAACTCCCTCGATGACGGAAAAAAGGTGTGTGAGTCATGTATTTTCGATGAAGACGGCGTTTCACTTGATTCCCTCGCTTGTTGTAGAGAGTCCTTCCAAGTATGATTCTTGCGCTCTAGATTCTATCTTCACCGATAGACCTTCTTCGTTTTCTTGTAGGGCCGACAAGAGGGTTGCTAAAGACTTGTCGGATGAGCAATACGTTCAACAGTTGAAGGATGAGTTCGATCTCCATGGATATGACGTCGAGGGCTCTTGTCGAGGCCGGAAGGGTGTTCTCAAGAGGGACGATGTTTTGAGATTCCCTCATTCGGCCGAGGCGACCATCGTCATTGGGGGCCAGCTAGAGCTCGGGCTGCGTTTCCCTCTATATGATCCTAGCCGCCCGTTGCGTACTGTGCCCTTTCTAAGATTCGCCCGTGCCGCGCCTTGGCTCGAGTGGAACGACAACACCTTTCGTATCTGTCCGAGTGGGAAAAGCGCAGCCGAGGCGAATGTGCTCCTACCACTTGGTCTACCTACGATCCTTCCAGGCAGTGACTATACTCCGCCGGGGTTTGATAATTATCGGAGCGGGACTACTACCAATGGCGATCTCGCCGGTTTGTCGCCAGTCCTCATCGCCATAAAACTCTTCCCGAAGGTGTTAGGAGGCTTCTTTTGGATGAGGATCCCGAGGGGAAGGGTTCAACGTGCACGCCCGTCATACTAATGACACGGCTTGGGATCGGGTTCCATTGGTTATTTGGGTCCTCTTTTATGGCAAATTTCCTCCTCCCGCCGAATTTTATCCTTTCCGGGTAGTCAATGTTGATCGGGTAAGTGTATTCTTCCTTCTTTCTAGCTTGATTGATCGGCTCGGGCGACTGTGGGGTGATGTTTTAGTTTTGGTGTTTTTCGGACTAAGTCCCGTGGTGTTCCTCTTTGGGACTCTTGTTCATCGGAAGAGGGATAGAGTTGCAGGGAGCCGATGAGGAGACATGGAAGGTAACAAATATACTTATTCGTTTTTTATTTGACGTACATGTGCGTGCCCCTATTTGTTGCCTTGCATGGTTCGACATCGACTTATGCACGCAAAACCGAGGGTTGACAAGGCCGGTGGTACCTCGGCGAAGGACGGTGAGGATCCCAGATGATCGGCTACCTTTGTCCCATTTCCGAGGAAGTCGCCTCAAGCCTTCTCGATGTTTCATCTACCCTTGTAGGTGATAAGTCCAAGGAAGGGGTAAGGAACCCAAGGAGGATGTGTCGCCCGAGGAAATCGTGCCCCATGAGGTGGCCGATGAAGGATTGTTCTCGCCGATGGAGTTGTGTATGTTATGTCCGATGGTGATGATGATGAAGGTCTTTTCGATGAGGAGGGTGATACCCTTGGTAATAAAGATGAGTCGGGACAGGCGGAGAAGTCGGGTGGTAGTGGGAACCTTGTGATCAACCGTGACGTGGAGAAAGTTGCTGTCGGGAGCGGGCCGCTGGGGACTCTTCATTCCGTGGCTCCTAATTCGGGCAGCATTACCTCCTTCGCCGTCTCGGGCCCTATGTGCAACTCTCTTGGGGCACTTATTTCTCCCGATTTCGCCTCCCGCCCGACGAGGAGAAGATTAATGTTGTTTCGTTGTATGAAGTCGGTCTGAAAAGTACCTTTGATCTGGCCGGGTGAGTTGAGTTGTTCGGGTGTCGCTTTCATATTTTAGGTAAGTGCGACCATGTTGGTGTTGTTTATAGGACATCAACCGCTCGTTGTTGAATGTCGCTCTCCGGCGCAGGAGGTCGCCGAGAAGGAGAGTCTCCGCCTCTCGTTACGACCAGAACGTGAGCGATCTCGGAAGTTGGAGAAGGAGTTGGCCGAGGTCCAAGGTACTTATTTTACTTTCAACTAGTCATGATTGATCTTGTAGTGCCAATATCCCTGACTTAGTATTCCTCGCCTAGCCGAATCTTCTAAAGTGCGGAGGCCGACGCGCCATGAGGTGCCGTTTGTTGAAAAGGGAAGTGAACATAGAACGGGATCATGTTTCGAACTTGCAACAGAGA
Organism: Papaver armeniacum; assembly: GCA_023531295.1. Lineage (NCBI taxonomy): Eukaryota > Viridiplantae > Streptophyta > Magnoliopsida > Ranunculales > Papaveraceae > Papaver > Papaver armeniacum. The sequence goes on from JAJJWW010012645.1 coordinate 99,343, forward strand.
ATAGTTAACAAGGACGCTAAGATCGATCGTTTAGAGACCGATATTGAAGATCTTCAAATCCAAAACTACATCGCCACGAGACGTTCGAGTATGTTCCCGAGGAAATTAACAATCTTAGGGCGAACTTAGCTCGGTTCCGTGGGGTTGCGGCCGATAAAACGTTGTTGGACGACAACTTAGAGGGTCGTGTGGTCGGTTGAGGCTCCTGGTTCGAGATTTGCATGCGAGATCATCTCGGATCTTGGCGGAGAGGGATGCTTTAGCGAGAAGTGTAGTGAGAATCCCTTGAGAAACTTAATGAATCCAAAAAGGTCTGCGAGGAGTTGGAGTGGGTTCGTTCTCAACTATCAGGTTTGCGGGTAGCCCACTCCGCCCGAGGGCCGAGTGGAATGATCACAAGAAGTACTGCCCACCAATGAGTTTAACGAACAACGATATTTAGAGCTTTCTTGAAGCTGTCTTCTCTCGAGTGTAGCCTGTCTCGAGTCCGAGGAGACCATTAGGGTAGTTGCCCCTTTGTTGGAAGGTGGTGTGCCCCATGTTGCGCTTTCTCTGTCGTTATCCTAAGGCTATTGTTGTGTGACTCGATGCTTTGTTGTTTTGGCAAAATGAGCGAAGAAGGCGGCATCATTGGAGGAGGAGAACGTCCGATTGAAGGGGAGAGAGGCTCACCGCTTGAGCGGGTGGCCACCGCTGAAGCGGCGTCGGTCACTGGCGCAGGATCTTGCTTCGCCGAGAAGGCGAAGTTTAGCGATGAACTTGTCTCGAAGGTTAAAGCCGGTGTGAAGGTGCCTTGATAAAAAGCGAGCCGATGCCGCCGCTAAGAAGGCGATCCAGGACCCGTCCCTTCGAAGGAGTGAACGTGTATTTTGCGGCAACTGCGTCGCTTTCTTACCCTTTCCCTTGGGTTGTAATTCGTTTGAACACCTTTTAATTTCTTGTACAACTTTTATGGGGTCTTTGCGTCGCCGGTTGTTTGTTCTTCTTGCTGCGCGACGCTATTACGCTGCGATGTTATTATCCTTATTTATGTTGAGTTGACGACGTGTGGTTTCTTGTCGTGACCTTGTTATGTGTGCCTGCATTACGAATAGATAGGTTAGTCATAAATGCCGTTTTTGTCGAAACACACTCAACAAGGAGGGTCACCGCTTCTGATGCCATGTCCCGATTGAGGCATCTCATCACCGTCTTTCGAGATCTAGTGGAAGGGTAGTTGGTCTTTCCTAGTTTCTATGGGATCGACATCCCAAGAAGTTATCGACACCTTCTTGGGCAAGTGATTTCGGCCACTTGCGAGGAGAGCAATATTGACCGCTCGACTGCCGAGTACTCATGCCTCGACAATCGGCCTTTGGTTTCCAACCGCCCGGGCCCCCGAACTACCTCGGCGACACCGCCATCGCCCCGAGTTCGAATAGTCCGTGTTAGTGTAAGTCGCCCCAAGCACTTGCACAATGCCATCGCCCAGGGTTCGTAACGACCATTCAGACGCACTTGTCATATTTCCAACCCCACGCGCCTTTCACGGAAATAAATGACAAGATATCTTACCCGATCTTATGGATGGTAGAGCTTTAGTCGTCTTTGCATTCCACGGTCGTGGCTCGGTGTTCCGTCCGGCCAAAGTATCTTGTATGCCCCTTCTCCGACCTTCTCAACAATTGTGTAGGGTCCTCCCCACCGTGTGGTACAAGTTTACCGCCCTTTTTGTCACGCTCATAACCGGGTAGATGCTTTAGTACCAACCGCCCTGGTTGGAATTCTCTTGGTCGAACCCGTTTGTTGTATTCTCGTTGGATCCTTCGTTGGTAATTCTCCATCTTCGCAGGGCCATCTCTCTTGTTTCTTCTAGATCGTCGAGTTTAGCCAAGATAAGATCTGCCGAGATGTTTCGCCTCCATGCTTCGGTCCTTGTGGTGGGTATCATCGCCTCCGTAGGCAGGATGGCTTCGGTCCCGTATGTTAACATGAAAGGTGACAATCCAGTTGCCTCCCTGCGGGTTGTCCTATATGCCCATAAGACGTTGTAGAGTTCTTCACACCATTCCCCATATTCCCCGTCAAGTTTCTTCTTCATGTTATCGGCGATAGTCTTGTTTGTGATCTCGGCCTGTCCATTGCTTTGGGGGTATAGGGGCGTGGACTTGCTCTTTCGGATGTTGTAAGTGTTGAATAGCAGGTTGATGTTTTTGCCTTGTAATTGTTTCCCGTATGTGTTTTAGTGGAGCGGCCTCAACCCACTTGGTGAAATAGTCGGTGGCTACAATTAAGTACTTCCTTTGTCCTGATCCGACGTGTAATGGTCCCACGATGTCGATTCCCCATTTAGCGAAGGGCCAGGGACTGATGACAGAGTTTAATGTTACGGCTTCTGCCATGTATCTTCTTCCCAAATTTTTGGCATTCGTGCAAACGATGGCCATATGCTTCGCGTCCTCATTCATGTATGGCCGAAGTATCCCATGGTTTTAGCTCGTGCCGCTAGGGTCGCGACCCGAGCCGTGGTTTCCGCAGCCCCATAGTGCAATTCGTTGAGGATCATCTGCCCTTCCTCCTTACTCAGGCACTTTAGCAATGGCCCTAGATATGATTTTCTGTATAGGGCGCCATCTCGAAGTTCGTACGCAGCAGATTTGCTCTTGATCTTGTTGATCTCGGGTCTCCCTTGGGCAACCTTCTGTTTGAGGTATTCATGGATCGGCTTCCTCCAATCATCGGCCCGATATTGGTCGGTAGTGGTCGCCGCGACTTGTGCGCCGATATCCGCGATCTGGGCATCAAGGCATTAGGACCTCATGATTCTGATACCTTCAATGCTTGAGTCTGTCAACATGGAAGCAATATATGCTAGGCGTCCGAGTGGCGGTTGTCCTTCCTACGGATGTGTCGAAACTTGATGCTTGGTATCCGGTCGATGTAGAGGTGACGAGCTCCCGGTATTTCCGTAGTTGAGGGTCATGTATGGCGATCGCCCATTGATTTGCCGGACAACCAGTTGGGAGTCGCTCATAAGCCGTACCTCCCGGATCCCCATCTCCACTATTAGGCGCGGGGGCATGTACTACCGCCTCGTATTCCGTGACATTGTTAGTTGCCTTAAACTCGAGCCTCCAAAGGAGTGGACCATCTTTTCCCCTTCGAGCGTCGTGGAAGACCAATCCCAAGCCCGACCCATCTTTATTAGATGACCCATCCACGAAAACCTCCCACCGTGTCGGCCGCATGACTCGAGTAGGTCGGATGGGTCTTCTCCATCTTCCTCCATTCCGGCATGTCTTCTACTTCGTCTTCGTCGCCGAGGGGGAAATCTGCCAGAAATCCGCCACCGCTCGTGCTTTTACCGTTGTTCTCATCTCGTAAACGATGTCGAACCGCTTTATTTGCGCACTCCACTTGGATATTCGCCCCGACTGGCTGCGTATTGCCGAGTATGCGATTCTATGGGGGACTTTGTAAGCACCCTGATTTTGTGGGTTTGAAAGTATGTCCGAAGCTTCTGCGTTGCGAACACTAGTTGATCGCTGTCGTATGCGTCAAAAATAATTTCACTTTCCTAAAGTATGTGATAAGAAAGAGTTCGTATCCACAGGGAGGCGATTGTAGTTATTTCGTAATCAATTTCTTAAAGTAACCAATTGGGGGGATTTCTTATTTCTATTTAAACAATAAAAACAAATTAAAAACAAAGTAAATTGTAGAAAGTAATCAATGGAGAGAGATATTGGTCAAGGAATTCATCTTCAATCTTAGACATGTGTTTGCATATATGAATAGAATTACGATTTAATCTATTGTGTTATCAAAAGCCTAGAGAATCAAGAAAGCAAGATAATCTATTAATTTCTCAAGTTCATCAACACACACATTAGGGCTGCATATGTGAATTCTACCTAAAGAATAACCTAACGCCTTGCGCTAATCAAGTTCAATTCCTAGAGCATTAAGTTTTGAGAAATAGGCTAATCAATGCAATTGTCATGCGTTGCGCAAAACAATTCTGGACAATGGTCAAACTCTACATATGATTACGAGAGTGTATCACTACAAACCGAAACTTATATCATGCTACTCGTATTCAAGGTTATCGCTTGATGAAAACCCTAAAATAGCTATGGACTAAGATGCAAGTTCAATTAATTGGCCACTTAACTAATCAAACACCATAATCCTATCACAATACTTCAATCATGTGATCATAGAAACCCAGAGAATTGAACGATAAACAAGAGAGAAAACTAATACATAAAGCAAACACAAGTTTTCAAATCGACTACATCCTTAACTAATAATAAAGAATTTAGCTACTCATAGCTATGGAGTTCATCACAAAAATATCAATGGAATAAAAAGAAGATGAACAAAAGCAAACCCTAGTTGTGTAACCCAAAAACGCTCTCCAAAGTTCCCAAGGAAAAGATATGAGATCGATTTCCAAAAGTTGTAGAATTCCTCTTTTTATAGCCTTTTTTCCTTCCAAAACTAGGTTTTGTCTTCAAAGTCCATTAGATGTAAAACCACCAAGCCCACGAGGAAGAGAAACCCATGTAGAAAATATGACCCAAAAAACGTCGTGAATATGGGATTGTGGGAAATCGGCCAGGAAAATGGCGGGAATCGGCTCCAGGTGGACCTAGGCAAAGTCCGCCTGGTCCACCGGCCAACCGAAGTCAAATCGGTCGGGTCAACGGGTCAAAGTGAATCGGGCGGAGTCAACTCAGGTCGACCGAGTTGTGTGAATGGCCGAGTCAATGTCTCGAGTTAAACCCAAGTCGCCTAAGAACCGAGTCGTTGTGTGAGATGTAGTCAGGTGTAGCTGGTCCGATCAACCTGACATGGTTTGGGCTATTGCACTCGGCTCGATCGTGTGTAGCACAATCCTTGTGCATTACTACCAGCCCTAATGGCTACACCTTCCTTTGTATAGCAAACTCAAACCTATTCCAGCTCCACCATTGTGACCATGGCAAAGATCACAAAACATTCCCATTTCCATCTCAACTTGCACTTCCTCCCGTAATGAGCTGCAATACCAATCCTTAACCATCACAAGAAAGGCATCACCGCAATTGTTCATACACTCCACCTCTCAAGCAACATCCATACCAAAGCAGCTCACATTGTACTCACCGCAATGCCATCCAACAATACCTCATACCTCCATTATCACCCCGTAATTCCATATGAACCACCGTAATTTAAGCTCTTGTGTTAGTCAGAGCTTCATCCGCTCTTAGATTCCTTGACTCACAATTCCGGCTTGTAGTCTTCACAGCTCTCCCACCATTGCCTCGGCTTATCACAACAACAAAGACTAACCATATCCTCGCTCTCGTGCAACATCGTAGACACATTTTGCCGAGTGCACTGTGAGCCATTGCTTCCACTTCCTTAAGCTTCTCCCGAGTTCACACCCCCGCCGAACAACAAGGCTCATGAGCCATTTGTTATCTCAAAGCCAACCTGTGCATTGCACCTCGGTTAGCAAATCAACTCGCCTTCATCTCATTATCCAGCTTGCCATCTCCAAACCGCTTCATTCTCGCCTAGCCCCGCCTTCAATGCCACTTCCATCCGCATCCACCTGGCCTTCTACTTTATCACTATGCATTCACTTGAGTCTCAACCACCTAAGTATCAACAGCCCAGCAGCTCATGGCTGCTTGCAACTCTAGCATGCATCCGAAATGGAACAACTCCTCCAATCTCGGCCCCACCTCCCATCTCGCTGAACCACCTTACTCCATTTCCTTGCACTAATACCTCCATTAGCATCATCAACCCCCGCAGCCTACCACCTTCAATAGTGACACCTAACTTCAGTCGCATTTGAGACTCAACAATCACCACGCAATATGAGCTCAAGCTCATTGACTCATTTCCTACAGCGACTTCTTCTAAAAAATCAGAATCATACACAACCCCATACTTGAGCAGCTTCTACACAGAGCCTACTCCACCTGCAATTCCTGGGTCAAGCAAGACCACCGGGCTTCATTCCATCTCGGGTTCAAGTCACCAGCGGCTCACACGCTTCCCTTACACACGCAAAACCAGCTCCGCTAATTCATCCAACTACGGCTCAAATGCAACAACACACTTCCCGAACTTCTCTTGACTCACTGTGATGATTCTCAATTCAAATCGGTTATCTTATCTCCTCCTTGTCGTAAAACCCATTTTATAACACCATTGCATCTTGTATTTCACAATCCACCACTGACCTCGAGCCTCGATTTCTCTCGAGACGATTCTATCCCATGAATTTCAACATCTCAGATCTAATGTGACTTCAATCCCTCCTTCCAATCTATACCCAGTTCTTGGTGCTCTTCTCAATCCTGATTCCACCAACCATAAATTCTCGATCTCCCCGTCCTCTATTCCGATCTCAAATCCCATAGACCCATATCAATCTTTAACCCGAGAACAATTTCTCAATCTCCTCGTCCTCTATTCTTTCTCCCATGGCAACAAAACAACTTCGATCTTTAGTTAGCCGTTTTTGTTGTTCTTCAACCAAACCCATCTTCCTCGATCTCGATCTCTCGCCATGGAAGCAACATCACCCATTTTTTCCTCTCTTCTCTGCATTGATTTCAGGTGAAGAAATGATTGAAAGAAACATCTCTCACTTCTATCTTTCACAGAAACAACGACAAATTAAATTCTGAGGCTGAGAACAATTCTACCAAATGATAAGGTTGCCTGTACGGCATTATTAAGGCACCCCGGATAGTGGATATGGGCCACCAATAAATCCCTTTGTATTGTTAGTCCTGGGGAACTGACAAGCTTAATTGTTGACTTTGCTTTCAACCTTCTCATACGGACCCGGAATGGCCTCGTTCTTTCGCCGATGGCTTCGCCTTTTGCTCCAATTGGGATGATTTCCGCTTTTTTACCTCCGTGCGACTCCAGTACCTAATAACTCAAAAACACGCGTAAAGTACATAATTCACAAGAAACATAGCAAAGAAAGCATAAACTCTATATAGTAAATACTTGGTGTATTCTACACCTATCGATTCCCCCACACTTAGACTTTGCTAGTCCTCGAGCAAATCAAACAAAACAATAAAATACAACAACTCCGTGTCGTCGAGGCTACGGTCACTTTTAGCATAAATAATAAGCCTTTAAACCCCTAGGTGTCCCTAGTGGACGAGTTATAGTCTCGTGAAGGTTTACTAGAGATATACCTACAAAACCTATATTTCAAACTCCGTCTATTCGTGACAAATCAATGAATGAATCCAAATTGACTACAGGAGGAGGTACCTTGCAAATTCAATTCAAATATTAGTAAATAGACTCTAATTAGATAGTTGAACAAGCCACAATACTCGGAAACTAACAAACCACAATCACAATGAAAGATTAAGAAGATGGATAAGATGTAGATGTTGGCGGATATTCACAAGTGTTCGATGTTTCCCATATCTGTCTGAAGGTCACTGCTAAGATGAACCTAATCCTATTGGATTGAGCTACTTCGTGCTGAATGCTACATCAATCAATTGGCATATACAAGGGAACCAAAAGTGACTTTATTCAACACAATAATAATTTCTTCTTTTTTTTTTTTTTTTTTAAATTGGATCAAACTGGATCCAATATTTTTTAGACGGCATGATTAGATCTTTTGGATCCAAGCGCATGCTTCTTGTCAGCAAGTACATGATAGTTGCCTTGGATCCTGCATTCCACGCTTGTTTAGGCGACGGAGACAGGACTACGTTTCACACATACTTCGCTATTCCCAAGTGTCTTTTTATTCCGTTTTGGTCTAATTGGTCGGTCTTTTTTTTTTTCTTTTTTTTTTTTTTTTTTTTTAAATTTTTTTCATTTTTTTTTTTTTTTTTTTTTTTTTTAGTAACTCAATCACTCTATTTCATCCTAGAAAAAGTAATAACACGTCGATTTTTAGTGACCCACCAAAGCACTTAGAGAACAATAGATAAATATGGAAAAATAAAAATAGAATGTGATATGGTGATATTCGAGATATGGTAACAACTATCATGGTATTTATGATTTGAGCTATGTTCGTCCCCTTTTGTTAATTGGTTCCTCAACTCGCATTCAAAATGGTTCCATCCACTAATGGTGTCATCCTAAAGGCACAAGTTCTAGATTTCGGAGTTCAAAAAGCACAAATTTTTCTGTTTTTCTATTTTTTTTTTTTTAGAAGAAAACTAAAACATATAAATGCTCCCCCACACTTAAACTTTACATTGTCCTCAATGTAAAATTGAATCGTCCAAAGAAAGTCCAAGGTGGGAAATTCCTTAAAATAATATAAAGATAAAAGCAAATACATAAAAGTAAAAAGATAAGGATAAAGATACAAAACCGGTGGGTTGCCTCCCACTTAGCGCTTGTTTTAAAGTCGACGGCCCGACGTACTCCTTGTTTGCTAAGACTCCTCCAGAGGAGCACTTCCATAAGGTTAACTCCTTCCACGATTTCCGAAGAGAAGTTCTCATAATATGGTTTCAACCTTGCCCATTCACTTTAAGTTCATTACCTCGTAGCTAAACTACGAATTTCCACCGCACCATGAGAAAACACATTAGTCACAATAAAAGGTCCGATCCAACGTGACCTCAATTTACCGGAAACAATTGCAAACGAGAATTAAACAAAAGCACTTTACCCTATGCAAAATTGTTTATTAGAAATCATATTATCATGAAAAGCTTTCGTCTTTTCCTTGTAAATCCGTGAGCTTTCAAATGCATCATTACGAATCTCCTCCAACTCTTGAAGTTGTAACTTCCTTTGCTTTCCAAAGACCATCCAACTCCATGTTGCATTGTTTAATAGCCCAAAACGCCTTATGCTCAATTTCCACGGGTAAGTGACAAGGTTTACCATAAACAAGCCTAAAAGGAGACATCCCAATAGGTGTTTTATATGCGGTTCTATACGCCCACAAAGCATCGTTGAGTCGCATACTCCAATCTTTCCTTGTAGGATTCACCGTCTTTTCTAGAATTGATTTCACCTCTCGGTTGGAAACTTCGGCTTGTCCATTAGTTTGCGGATGGTAGGGAGTTGCAATCCTATGCGACACGTTGTACTTCCTTAACAAGCTTTGCAAAAACCATGGTTCTCCAAAGGCGATTGAGAATAGTTGCTCATCCGGGAAACTTTCACGCAACGGGATAGTCTCCTTGTCCTGGCAAGTCGGCTCAAATGATCCGCAAGTGTTCTCAATTCCTTTCTTGTCTTTGATTTCAATATCAAACTCTTGCAAGAGTAATATCCATCGTATGAGCCTCGGTTTCGCCTCTTTCTTTGTAAGCAAGTATCTAAGTGCTTTGCATGATCGTAAAAGACAACAACTTTTGTACCAATTAGATAAGAGCGAAACTTTTCTAAAGCAAAACAATGGCTAATAACTCCTTTTCAGTGGTTGTGTAGTTTTGTTGAGCCTCATTTAACGTTCTAGAAGCATAATAAATGGCATGAGGAAGCTTCCCCACACGCTGCCCAAGCACCGCACCAACCGCATAGTCACTTGCATCACACATGAGTTCAAACGGCTTACTCCAATCCGGTGGTTTAATGATAGGGGCTGAGATCAAAAGTTCTTTCAAACGATTGAATGCCTCCACACACTTCTCATCAAAGTTAAAAACCACATCTTTTTGCAATAGGGTACAAAGTGGTGATGCTATCTTGGAAAAGTCCTTGATGAACCTACGATAAAAACCGCATGACCAAGAAAAGAACGAATCTCCTTCACCGTAGTGGGAGGGGTTAGAGCACGAATAAGGTCTATCTTAGATTTATCGACTTCCAAGCCTTTAGAAGATATTATATGGCCTAAAACTATGCCATGAGTTACCATGAAATGGCACTTCTCCCAATTTAGCACAAGATTTGTTTCAACACATCGTTCAAGGATTAGAGACAAATTGTTCAAGCAAAGGTCAAATGAATCACCAAAGACACTAAAGTCATCCATGAACACTTGATTATGTTTTCAACATATTCCGAAAAGATACTTACCATACACCTTTGAAAGGTAGCCGGAGCATTGCATAGGCCAAAAGGCATCCTTCTATAAGCAAAAGTACCGAAAAGGACAAGTGAAAGTGGTTTTCTCTTGGTCCTCCGGTCTTATCACTGTCGATTATAACCTGAATAGCCATCAAGAAAGCAATAGTAAGAGTGTCCACTAAACGTTCAAGCATTTGATCAATAAAAGGTAAAGGAAAGTGATCTTTTCTAGTGGTAGCATTCAATTTTCTATAATCAATACAAACCCTCCAACCCGGTTTGCACACGAGTTGGGACAAGTTCATTCTTATCATTCTCCACCACCGTTACTCCCGATTTCTTTGGTACCACTTGTACCGGGCTTACCCACTTGCTATCGGATATGGGGTAGATAACTCCCACTTCCAAAAGCTTGAGTATCTCCTTTTTCACAACTTCCATCATGGGAGGATTCAAACGACGTTGCGCGTCTCTTTTAGGCTTTGCATCATCCTCCAAACGAATTTTGTGCATACAAACGGCGCCAGGGCTAATACCCTTGATATCGCGATTGTCCATCCTATGGCCGTCTTGTACGTCCTTAGCACCCTTAGAAGTTTTTGCTCCTGTAATTCATTAAGCTCGTTAGAAACAATCACGGGTAAATCTTCGTTTGTCACCCAAGTACAAGTACTTTAAGTGACTTGGAAGAGGTTTCAATTCTAAACTTGGAGATTTAACAATAGATGACACAAGTTTTTCATTATTGCAAGGTAAAGAAGCATATGAAATATTCTTAGTTGCTGATTTTTCCGGTAATGAGTTAAGAGAACCAATGGTTTCTTTCATCTCATCACTATACGCATAACCGTTGTCAATAGGTGTAGTGAGCACGGTTTCCAAAGCATCAACACCATTCAACTCAAACATTTGTTGCGCCAATGTGTCCATCATATCAATGGAGAAACAAGAGTGGACATCGCTAGGATATCTCATCGTCTCGAAAATGTTGAAACGTATTATTTCTCCATCAAACTCCATAGTTAGCGTTCCCTTGTCAACATCAATAATGGTTTTCGCCGTTTTCATGAAGGGACGCCCAAGTAGCAATGGAAGAGACGAGTCCGGTGAACCTTCATCCATCTCTAACACGCAAAAGTCCGCTGGAAATACAAGTTGATTAACCTGCACAAGAACATCCTCAACAATACCCATTGGGTAGACATTAGAACGATCGGCTAATTGCAACACAATTCCAGCCTTTTAAGAGGACCAAGATCAAGTGAATTATACATAGACGCAGGCATGACATTAACTAAGCACCTAAGTCCAACATAGCTTTATTAAATGTAGTGTTACCAATTGTGACGGGAATGTCAAAGCTCTAGGGATCCTTGCACTTAAGTGGGAGTTTGTGTTGTAAGATTGCCGAAGCATTCTCCCCACACTAAGCACTTCATTACCTTTGAGCCTTTGCTTATTGGTACACAAGTCCTTCAACACCTTTGCATACTTTGGAACTTGCTTGATTGCATCTATGAGTGGTATGTTCACATGAATCTTCTTTAGAACGTCTAAAATCTCCTTTTCTAGTTCCGCCTTCTTAGAACTTGCAAATGCGAGGGAAAGGTAGAGAAGGAACATAAGTAGAAACCGGAGTTTTAGAGTTAGAAATAGGTACCTCAGAAGTTTGGGGAGAATCCTCGGTTTTCTCCTCCAAAACAGGTTCCTTGGGTGTCTCAACCTTGCCCGAATCAGCAACTTCGGGTTGCACAAGTTGTGTACCGCTTCTCAATGTAATTGCATTAACACCCTCTTTTGGGTTGATAGGTTGAGAAGGAAGTCTCCCACTATTTTGTGCCTTCAAATTATTGATATCAACTGCCATGGAGCCTACTTGAGTCTGCAAATCCTTGATAGCACTCTTAGTTTCTTGTTGGCTCTCCTTGAACATGGTAGAAATACCTTGCATAAACGTTTGAAGCTTTGCATCAATATCGGCGCCTTGATTTTGCATTGATTGTTGTGCTTGAGGTTCTTTGAAATTGTTGTTGTTGTGGTTGAAATCCACTAGACGGTTGAAAGTAGGTTGTTGAACGGCACCTTGCTTGTTGGCATAGCTAAAATTGGGGTGATCTCTCCATCCCGGATTGTAAGTATTGGAGTAGGGATCATACCGTCTTGGTTGATTTGGAAAGATCGCATTAGCTTGCTCGTCTTCATAAGATTGAGGAGAAGTTGGTATAACCGCGGATGCAACTTGTTGCAACATCTTGTCATGTTACCCATTTGTTGTGAAGTTCCTCCACCTCGCTCACTTCACTCACCCTTCTTAGAATCACATCCGAACCACGACTCAAGAATTGTTGTGAATTCGCTGCCATGTTCTCAATCAACTCTCTAGCTTGAGCCACCGTCTTGTTCACTAGTGCACCACCACCCGCGGCGTCAAGAAGATTCCTATCACTTGATTGGAGCCCTTCATAGAAGTATTGGATAATCATCGCGTCACTGAATTGGTGGTGAGGACAGCTTCCAACCAATCTCTTGTATCGTTCCCAACATTCATATAAGGATTCTCCCACGTTTTGCTTCATTCCGCAAATCTCCTTGCGAATTTGAGTAGCCTTGGATGCAGGAAAATATCTCTCCAAGAATAGTTTCTTCAGCCCATTCCATGTTGTGACACTTCCGGGAGGTAAATAGTACAACCAATCCTTAGCACTGTCCATTAGAGAGAAACGGAACACTTTCAACATCGCACCATCCGCCTCAACATCCGCTGGAAGCATCGCCGTGACAATGGTGTGGAAGTCCATAAGATGTTTGTTTGGATCTTCATTCACCATGCCATGGAACTTTGGTAATTCTCTAAGCAACCCCGGCTTGATCTCAAAAGTAGAGTTTGTTTGAATACAACCCCGTTGTGTATCAAGCTTGTGAGAAGCCAAGTCCTTGAGTGTACGATTTGCATCACCCATTGTTAATTCAACTTGTTGTTGGAAAATTTCTTCTCCCGCTTCCAACTCGTGCTCGTCCGTTGTGTTTCGCCTTGGTTGGAGTATTGTGCCTTTTTCGAGTAGCTATCCCGCACCTTGGATAATTCCAATCCTTAGAAGCCCAGAGATTAGGCACCTGAAAACAATTCTCGTAAACAAGTGAGAAACAAGACAAAGAACTAAAAGCAAAGATGAAAGCAGAAATTGTAAAAAGAAACTAAAAACTTAATAACTAGCCGTGTGCCTCCCCGGCAACGGCGCCAAAATTTGATCGCTGTCGTATGCGTCAAAAATAATTTCACTTTCCTAAAGTATGTGATAAGAAAGAGTTCGTATCCACAGGGAGGCGATTGTAGTTATTTCGTAATCAATTTCTTAAAGTAACCAATTGGGGGGATTTCTTATTTCTATTTAAACAATAAAAACAAATTAAAAACAAAGTAAATTGTAGAAAGTAATCAATGGAGAGAGATATTGGTCAAGGAATTCATCTTCAATCTTAGACATGTGTTTGCATATATGAATAGAATTACGATTTAATCTATTGTGTTATCAAAAGCCTAGAGAATCAAGAAAGCAAGATAATCTATTAATTTCTCAAGTTCATCAACACACACATTAGGGCTGCATATGTGAATTCTACCTAAAGAATAACCTAACGCCTTGCGCTAATCAAGTTCAATTCCTAGGAGCATTAAGTTTCAGAAATAGGCTAATCAATGCAATTGTCATGCGTTGCGCAAAACAATTCGGACAATGGTCAAACTCTACATATGATTACGAGAGTGTATCACTACAAACCGGAAACATATCATGCTACTCGTATTCAAGGTTATCGCTTGATGAAAAACCCTAAAATAGCTATGGACTAAGATGCAAGTTCAATTAATTGGCCACTTAACTAATCAAACACCATAATCCTATCACAATACTTCAATCATGTGATCATAGAAACCGCAGAGAATTGAACGATAAACAAGAGAGAAAACTAATACATAAAGCAAACACAAGTTTTCGAAATCGGACTACATCCTTAACCAATAATAAAGAATTTAGCTACTCATAGCTATGGAGTTCATCACAAAAATATCAATGGAATAAAGAAGAAGATGAACAAAAGCAAACCCTAGTTGTGTAACCCAAAAACGCTCTCCAAAGTTCCAAGGAAAAGATATGAGATCAGATTTCCAAAAGTTGTAGAATTCCTCTTTTTATAGCCTTTTTCTCCTTCCAAAACTAGGTTTTGTCTTCAAAGTCCATTAGATGTAAAACCACCAAGCCCACGAGGAAGAGAAACCCATGTAGAAAATATGACCCAAAAAACGTCGCCGGAATACTGGGATTGTGGCCGGAAAATGGCCGGAAATCGGCTCCGTTGGATCGCAAAGTCCGCCGGCCACCGGTCAACCGAGTCAAATCGGTCGGGTCAACGGGTCAAAGTGAATCGGGCGAGTCAACTCGAAGTCGACCGAGTTGTGTGAATCGGTGAGTCACCGCTCCGAGTTAAACCCAAGTCGCCTAAGAACCGAGTCACCAGCCGATGTAGTCAGTGTAGCCGGTCCGACCGAACTCCGACATGGCCCAGCTATTGCAGACGGCTTCGACCGTGTGTAGCACAATCCTTGTGCATTACTACCAGCCCTAATGGCTACACCTTCCTTTGTATAGCAAACTCAAACCTATTCCAGCTCCAGCCATTGTGACCATGGCAGCATCACAAAACATTCCCATTTCCATCTCAACTTGCACTTCCTCCTGTAATGAGCTGCAATACCAATCCCAGAACCATCACAGCAGTGCATCACTGCAATTGTTCATACACTCCAGCCTCTCAAGCAACAGCCATACCAGCAGCTCACATTGTACTCACTGCAATGCCATCCAACAATACCTCATACAGCTCCATTAACACCCCTGCAATTCCATATGAACCCTGTAATTTAAGCTCTTGTGTTAGCTGTAGCTTCATCTGCCTTAGATTCCTTGACTCACAATTCCAGCTTGTAGTCTTCACAGCTCCCACCATTGCCTCAGTTATCACAACAACAGCACCAACCATATCCTGCTCTGTGCAACATCAGAGACACATTTTGCTGAGTGCACCAGAGCCATTGCTTCCACTTCCTTAAGCTTCTCCTGAGTTCACACCCTGCTGCTGCAACAACAAGGCTCATTGAGCCACTGTTATCTCAAAGCCAACCTGCATTGCACCTCAGGCTAGCAAATCAACCTGCCTTCATCTCAATTATCCAGTTGCCATCTCCAGCTGCTTCATTCTGCCTAGCCAGCTTCAACACCACTTCCATCTGCATCCACCAGGCCTTCTACTTTATCACTATGCATTCACTTGAGTCTCAACCACCTAAGTATCAACAGCCCAGAGCTCACAGCAGCTTGCAACTCTGGCATGCATCTGAGCTGGAACAACTCCTCCAATCTCAGTGCCACCTCCCATCTGCTGAACCACTCCAGCTCCATTTCCTTGCACTAATACCTCCATTAGCATCATCAACCCCTGGCAGCTACCACCTTCAACAGCAGCACGTAACTTCACCGCATTTGAGACTCAACAATCACCCCGCAATATGAGCTCAAGCTCGGCCAGCTCATTTCCTACACAAAGCCTTCTTCAAAATCCTCAGTAATCATACACAACCCCATACTTGAGTCAGCTTCTACACAGAGCCTACTCCACCTGCAATTCCTGGGCCAAGCAAGACCTTTGGCTTCATTCCATCTCCATTCAAGTCACCACTGCTCACCGCTTCCCTTACACTCGCAAAACCAGCCTCCGCTAATTCATCCAACTACAGCTCAAATGCAACAACACACTTCGAACTTCTCTTGACTCAATTGTGATGATTCTCAATTCAAATCAGTTATCTTATCTCCTCCTTGCCGTAAAACCCATTTTATAACACCATTGCATCTTGTATTTCACAATCCACCACTGCACCGAGCCTCGATTTCTCCGAGACGATTCTATCCCATGAATTTCAACATCTCGATCTAACAGCAGCCTTCAATCCCTCCTTCCAATCTATACCCAGTTCTTGGTGCTCTTCTCAATCCCGATTCCACCAACCATAAATTCTCGATCTCCCCGTCCTCTATTCCGATCTCAAATCCCATAGACCCATATCAATCTTTAACCCGAGAACAATTTCTCAATCTCCCCGTCTCCTCTATTCTTTTCTCCCATGGCAACAAAACAACTTCGATCTTTAGCAAGTTAGCCGTTTTTGTTCTTCAACCAAAACCCATCTTCCCCGCATCTCGATCTCTCGCCATGGAAGCAACAACACCCATTTTTTCCTCTCTTCTCTCGCATTGATTTCTGTGAAGAAATGATCGAAAGAAACATCTCTCACTTCTATCTTTCACGAAACAACGACAAATTAAATTCCGGCTGAGAACAATTCGACCAAATGATAAGGTTGCCTTTACGGCATTATTAAGGCACCCCGGATAGTGGATATGGGCCACCAATAAATCCCTTTGTATTGTTAGTCCTGGGGAACTGACAAGCTTAATTGTTGACTTTGCTTTCAACCTTCTCATACGGACCGGAATGGCCTCGTTTCTTTTCGCCGATGGCTTCGCCTTTTTGCTCCAATTGGGATGATTTCCGCTTCTTTACCTCCGTGCGACTCCAGAGTACCTAATAACTCAAAAACACGCGTAAAGTACATAATTCACAAGAAACATAGCAAAGAAAGCATAAACTCTATATAGTAAATACGGTGTATTCTACACCTATCACTAGTGCTAATATCAGTTGATCGACCCTGGTGTAGTTCCTCTCGGCCGGGCTCATGGTCTTGCTTATGAAATACACCGGCTTTTCTTCCCCCCCGGCGTTCTTGACTAGGACGGCGCTGATGGCGTGACTAGTTGCCCCAAGGTATAGCGTTAGTATGAATTCTGGCTCGGGTCTTTGCAGCACTGGTAGACTCGCGAGATGTTGCTTGATCTTTTGAAACGCTTCTTCACATTCCTCGGTCCATTTAAACTTTTCTCCCTTCGTAGCGTCCCGAAGAAATCCTTGCACTTGTCGGACGACCGCGAAATGATTCGCCCCAGGGCCGCCAAATTCCCGTTCAATCGTTGCACATCTTTTACCGTTACAGGCGACGGCATTTCCACCACGGCCCCGACCTTATCCGGGTCGGCCTCAATTCCTTTGTCGGTGATTATGTATCCTAAGAACTTGCTCGAGGTGACCCAAAAGGTGCACTTGGCCGGATTGACCCTCATCTTGTATCTTCTCATGGTTTGGAATATGCCTCGAAGGTCGTCGATGTGCTTGTCGTCCACCTTGCTTTTGACCAACATATCGTCCACATACACCTCAATGGTGTCGTGTATTTTATCTTCGAACATGTCTTCCACCAGCCTCGATAGGTGGCGCCGGCATTTCTTAATCCAAATGGCATTTTGGTGTAGCAACACAGCCCTCTTGGTGTGAAGAAGGACGTATGTTCTTGATCTTCGGGGGCCATGGGTATTGATTGTACCCTGAGTATCCATCCATGAGAGTTATTTCCTTATACCCGACAATGGATTCCACTAGCTGGTCGATGCTGGGGAGAGGGAAGCTGTCCTTTGGGCATGCCTTGTTCAAGTCACTATAGTCTATGCAGATTCGTACGCCCCCGTTTTTTTTAGGGACTATCACCATATTAGATATCCATTGTGGGTACTCGGGCCTTCCGAATGATCCCCGCCGCATACAACTTCTTCAATTCGGCCTCCACCGCCGGTTGTAGCTCGGGTGCGATTCTTCTCATCTTTTGCCTGATTGGTTTGAACTTGGGGTCTATCCGCAGGTGGTGCGAAAGACACCCGGGTCAATTCCTTCCATATCGTGCATTTGCCAAGCGAATATGTCCATGTGCTCCTTCAGAAGGGTTATCAACTGTTGGGATTGTTCACTTGTCAAGAGGGACCCTATCCTTACTAATCTCGGCTCCTCCTCGGTGCCCAGATTGACTTGTCGGGTTGGTTCTAGGGCCGAGAAATTTTGCTTTGGCTCGCCGATTGTTACCGGCCCCTGTGATTGCTATAAGGTCTCTTTCTCGCCGGCTTCATAGGTAGCGACGGCTTGCGACATTACCCTTTCCAGCTCCTCGCCCGCTTCTACTTCCTTTGACTTCTTCTTTTCTTGACGTTTCCTTGACCGCCTCTCCTCATTCTGTTGAACGTCTATTTGCACGCACTGCCTTGCCGCCTGGGGATCGCCTAGTACCTCTACCACTCCTCGGTAAGATGGGAACCGCAATCTCGATGATAAGCCGAGGCGACCCCTTTAATCCCCGCAAGCCGTGGCCGACCTGCACTGCTTCGTATGGTGACACGACATCGACCACGCAAAAGGTGGTGGGTGTGTCAAGGAACCCCTCCCCATCCGAGACTCGGAGGGTGACTTCTCCCTTTGCATCAAGTATTCGCACCGTTGAAGCCGTAAATTCGATAGGTGGACGGGACCAGGATATCATCGGACAACTCCATCCTTTTGAAAGTGTCGTAGAACAAAGATTTCACCGAGCCGCCGCTGTCCATTAATATCCTGCGGACGCCCCATTCCTCGATCGTAGGGTTATTACTAGGGATCCCCGTGTGCTTGGCCGTTCAATGGGACGTCTTTTGCCGAGAAGGTGATTGGTTGCATCATCCATGGTTCCATGGGTAGGGTCTTGGCCATACTGAGGATTTCTTTGCCTGATCGGTCCCTCTTATGGATTCTCGAGGTGATACCTGTTCCCAGGTCGTACCCACTCGAGTTGCCGAGTGTGATATGGTGTTACAGCGAATCGGGTGTCGCGGTTAATTCTTATCGGTGCCTTTGGGACATCTGCTCGGCGGTGTCGGCGATGTCTTGACGAAATGCCGTAAGTACCCATCATGGATCGGTGCTTGGACGATGTCTTTCACTTATCTACAATCATTGGTTGAATGGCCGCGAATCGATGATAATGGCAGAATTCGGGTGGTTCCTTGTCCCGTCGAATTGGATTCCCGAGTCTTGGGATAACGGATGTCGTTCCTCTTTTCAACCTCCTTGAACACTTCTTCCAATGGCGCATTTAGCGGAGTATAAGATCTTGGCTCGTGGCGAGGCTTCTTTCCTTTCTCGACCCAAACTCTCTTGTTCTCACCCCAGTGCCTGGGCACGGCCTTTTTCGGATCGTTTCGTGGCTTCTCGCGGGGTGGCCTCTTCTGCAAAGTGCTTGCCTCTTGTATTCCCCTATCTTGCGCTCCTTCCCGAATCTCCTCCAAGGCGATATAGTGCTCTTGCATCTTCCGGATCTCCCTTAGTGTCTTAGGCTTCTCCGTGTACATTGCCACCCGGATGGGATCCGACTTTCTTAGCGAGTTCTCGGCCGAATATCCGTTGGTCGACCGGTGCTTTCCCTATATCCGTGCATAACTTCCTCCATCCTGTCCGTTAAAGAACGCAACGGCTCCCCGAGTCTTCGTGCCGGGGTGAACAACTTGTCGACTCCGGGGCCGAGCTATCTTGTTATGCATATAGGTCTCGAGAAAGGTTTCCACCAAAACTGCATAGCTCCCAACGGATTTATCGGGCAGGGTGTAGAACCAACTCTTTGCCTCTCCCTCCAAACTGGCAGGGAAGAATTTGCACATGACCACATCGTAATTCTTCTACTGTAGCAAGGACATGCCGTACATTTTGATGTGTTCTCCTGCGTCGCCTGTGCCATCGAACCTAGATGGGAAGATCGGCAGCGTACATTTTGGTGGAAACGGAGTCCGGTCCAATTCCCTAGTAAACGGCGTCTTCTGGGCTTCATTGATTACTTCTGCTAACTTATCATCCTCGTTATCTCCGGTCAGTTTTTTAACCATCCGCTCGAGCCGCTCGATTTTTTGTTTGGTGGATGCGTCCGTACTCTCATTGGTTGCTTCCTCATCGGCCGAGGAATCCTCGGCTGGCCCATACCCTTCTCTTGGCCGATTAGGGTCGGGTATGCGTTCTAGGCTTGGTGAGGGGGGTGGGGCATCCCTCGGTGGAGTGTGGTTGCTAGAGGCGCCTCGGCTCGATGATCCTCTCGACCCCGCTCTCCTGTTGCGGAGCTGGTAATTTTCGTATTCTAACGCCAGGTTTCTCCTTTGCAGTTCTCTCATTAGGTCTTCTTGTCTTCTTTGGCTTGCAAGTATAGCAAGTAACATCGGGTCGGTGCTCTCGTGACTAGAGTGACCATTCACTTGGTGTCCCGTTGTGTTAGGGGGTGTGGTTGGGGGTCTCGCAGCGAGAACGACGGGGGAGACGATCGGAGCTGTTGGGTGATCGACCGCCACCGGGGAACAATCGGGCTGCTGGGGTGGTTAGCCGATCTGGGGGAACAGTCGGAGTCTGTGGGGCGGTCGACCGCACGGGGGATGTCCCGATTAGGGTCCCCCTTGCCAAGTGTACTCGCCTAAGCCTCTCGCCTTCTCGTTCTAGGTCTCGCCGGTACTGTCGGTTGTCTTTCTCTCCTTCGTTCCTCGCGTATCGTTTGAACTTCCTCCTCCTCCTCGATATCCGATGTTGTTCTCCCGTCTTCCATGCTGCCCTCATTCCTCGGCCCCATCTGGCTCGGGTTGATCCTCAACACCCGGGTGGGAAATCGTCATCTCGGCCCAAATCGACCTCCTCGTCGACCGTAGTCATGCCTTTGATCAACGCCCGAGTCTCGCCCCCGGTTGTTAGGTCGACGATCTTCGTGCCGAGAATCCGTGAGTCCTTCTTGCCCGCTAGATCCCGCCGTGACCCGGTTCCTCGGATCTGCTCGTCCCGGGAGGTACTTTCCATTGCCTTTGTTATCGTCCCCGTTCCTCGGCCGCTTATCCGTTCGTACCTATGTCAACAAAGGACATAACACTTACTTCGAACTGCTTTCGAAAAGGTTAAGGATGAAGTACAGCAGTTCAACAGCATGAGGTGGGACAGGTTTTTATAGTACACTTCCGTTTACGCTAGCGTGTTGGTCTCAGCAGTCAAGTTGTTTTGGCCCTAAAAGACAATTTTTAAAAAGCTGTCCCGACACATCGCTTTCGGTACTTTCCCTATGCATTAATCATTATTTGTCCTAACATTCCCCGCGCCAGGAGTCATTGACCACCCGTACATTAAATCGGAAGGTCTCTTTCTTGGCGACGATGGATAGTAACAACGAACCTCAACAACCGTCGTCTTGATGGTCTTCCCACGAAGTGAATCATGGGATATTTGATTTTCTCTGCGATGCTATAGGGCTTCCAGTGTAGGATCAAAATGAGATTCAGCTAACGTGCCGCTCACTATAATCCTTCCGGCCATGGTTTCCGAAGACCGGACTCAACGATTCCGAGCTAGTCTTGCTTCTACCATTGTTGTACTTTGCTTAACTTGTTAAAAGGAAGGGTTTAAGCAGTAAGCGAGTAAATGAAGGCAAATGTAACGATGTCTATCCTTAAATTCTGAAGGTGGTAAATCTAGCAGCTTAGGCGTCTCGATCGTTAGAGTTTTTCATTAAGCATCAACTATTTTCAACGGATGTTGATAGGAGCTGTTGAATCTCTCTTTTATCAAGGTCTCAAACGATAAATCCCGGCGAGATGGGGTTTTCTTCTAGCTTCTACCAACATCGAAAGATGTTATTTTGGGAGCTCGCGGATCTTCCAACAACTCGGTGGGGTGTCTTAAGCAAGTAGCTTATTCTATTGAAACAGTCTTGACGACCTTTTCTGAACGAAAGACACGTTTTACAGGAGACGTAAAGACAATGAATAGGGATACAAAGCGGACTCACAGCGAACTCGATAAGGTTTTGCTATGAAAGGAAAGATAAAGAGCAAGAATCAAACTCCGCAAGGTTTTGTTAGGAAAACAAAAATAAAGAGCAAGAATCAAACTCCGCAAGGTTTTGTTAGGAAAACAAAGATAAAGAGCAAGAATCAAACTCCGCAAGGTTTTGTTAGGAAAACAAAGATAAAGAGCAAGAATCAAACTCCGCAAGGTTTTGTTAGGAAAACAAAGATAAAGAACCAAAAGAGTTTCTCTCTTAGCGTCAACTAGCACACAAAGTGGCTTAGGAGCTTGGATTTTCCTCTTTTGGTAACGATCTCAAGGTATCCGAAGATGTTATACGGTCCCCTTAGTCGGCGCCAGAATGTAGATGTAGAAAATCCTACCCCTACATCCAAAGGATCTCATGCATGTATAAAGAAACCAAACAAAGTAGAGATGTAGAAGAACACAAGAGATACGTGGTTCGGCATGATTACCTACGTCCACGGGGTGAAAGGAAGGTCTTATTACTATTTTTCCGGTTACAAATCGTATGCTTTCTCTCTATGCTCTTGGTGTACTCTCTTTCCTCACTTCTCACTTACCCCTCTAGCCCTATACATGATTCCTATTTATAGCCATAAAATGGTGATACAACGATATTACAGTGTTGGGCCTAATACATCTTCCTTGATGATCTCTTCGGGTGTCTACCCGATGCTTCATCCGATCTTCCCTTCTACCCGAGTTGAAGCATCTGGCCGAGTGGTGGCTGCATCCGATGTTGCTTGTTAGGTGATGTTGATTGATGTCGCCTTCTAGGTTCTCGGACGAGTTTGACCGAGTCTTCCTTATCTCTTTACCTACTTTGTCAGAGCATTAAATGTCCTCGAACCCGAGGATCGTCACATCAGAACTTTTTCTCCCCTTTCGCCTCGATCTCTCGACCTGTCTTCATACCTCTTTTCTCGTGCCCAGATCCGGTGGGGTGATTCAGTGCTTTCACTACTTCGTTTTCTTTGGTACGCCCTCGACTGGGATGGCTCCACCTGTCCCTATGGATTATTCACACCTACAGCAGCAATAGCACCTTCGTTCCCTGTTCTCTTGGTCAGAAATTCCACGACTGAATCTTCTACGAATTCTGACAGATCTTCATGTTGTTATCAACCAAATAATCTCTCTTGGACCCACGAGGAAACCCACCAGAACCACGGCTTTCTGTACCGATACTTGCTTCGAGCCATGTAAGCTTCTATGAATGGCCATCGAATCATCGAACTATGGATGGCAGCGGGGACAGAGCTTGGCAGTGAACTTAAGGCCTTGACCTGATGATGCAAAGTAGTGGTTGTAACCAACTTCTATGTCTAGGTTAATAGGAACTGGGTGGTGCCCTAATCCGATAAGCTTGGATGCTCCAATAATACCTATATTTGAAACTTCAAAACCATGATGCTCCTGTAGACTCCATGGACTCTCAAGTTCGTCGAACAACCAATTCAGTTCTCTTTTTTCTTCTTTTCCGTCACATGACTCCAAAATACCTACAAAATATAAAAGAAGCATAATATACAAAAATACAAGAGAAAATAGAAAAGAAAAGTGTACGAAATTGATATTCAAAATATGTATTTTAGGCACCTATCATTTGGACACCAAGGAATTTCCAAAACCGAAAATATTCTCAAGATATACATTATATTCCAGATTCGGTTTCTATAATTCCTAGAAATGCTTTGTCCAAACATTGACCGAAAAAATCTTAGAAAATCTCCAATCAGTAAATGCACATTACTAATTTTCATTTTCCAAAAATAAAATTAATAACCTTAATTAAAAGATTCTCAACTTATTTTTCGATCTGGGATTTTTTCCTTTAGCTATTAAGGAATATCTTTGAACAATTAAAGATAAGCGTTATTGCACATGTTCAAAGAATGTCGACATCATTACTTTGTAAGTTCTCTTTCATACTTACAACCTTGAAACCGATTTTCCACACTTCCAAAAAAGTTTAGAATTGGTTCATCTGACTTTCAAGAACTATGTGATTGATCAAGAACACTCAATCACCAATCATGGGTTTCAAGGTTCTACCAAAACAATTTTCGGTTCTACCTCCATGTGAGTACTGGATTAGTCACACTAGCTTTCCTAAAATTCGGTTGACTGGGTACTAGGATCGGTTCCCCACATATATATGGTATCTAACTTGTATTTGTTGCACATGTCCATAGGATCGGTTCCCAATGTCTAAAAACGTGTTGCACATGTTCCTAGGATCGGTTCCCAATATCTAGGATCGGTTCCCCACATATATATAGTATCTAACTTGTATTTGTTGCACATGTCCATAGGATCGGTTCCCAATGTCTAAAAACGTGTTGCACATGTTCATAGGATCAGTTCCCAATATATAGAAACTTGTTGCACCTCATACAAGGACCGATTCCCCTCTTGTGATAGGTTGCACCTCTTCATAGGATGGGTTCCCCTTTGCCTAGAGTTGGTCATACCAATAACACTAAATCGATCATACCATCTCAGATGATTACCTAAGATCGGTTTCACTAATAAAAGTTATACCAATACAAAAGTAAGGTCTTTGTGAATAGTTTTACCAAGAACATAAACAAGTCATGAGAGGTTATACCAATCACACATATTGGTAGTTCAAAAGATATGCAATGAATAACAATACCAATAAGCCTGGCGATTTCCCTTTCTATTCACAAAACAAGTTTATGAATTTACTTCCTTTAAACGAATGTAAAACATTGTTTCCTATGATGAAATCTTCACCTCATACCCATAAATAATCACAATAGCATTCCTAGGATGAAATCTTCACCTCATCTCATACTCCTTAATACTATGTCTAACTAGAGTATAATCATTCATGCTTCGCAGTTATGTTTTCAATATGCACGACTTGAAAGATACGTTAGGGAATGAAATAGTTCAAGTCAAATATCACTAATCTCAAGTGGAAGGATGATGTTGTCGTTGTAGCTCCTTACATCTTCACTTCTTCAAGTCTTCGTAATACTTGTAATGACTCATATCCTAATACTTTCAAGCTAACCTATACGAAGTTAACTCTAGTACATAATCAAGCGACTCTTTAAACGATTTTTGATTCACTAAAATATGACAACCAAACTTGACATACCAACACTTGGTGGGTTCAACCGAGCTATGCTCTAACACTTAGGTTTCTACCGAGACCCTGTAGGTTAACGACTTGAAGACTTCATTGGGATAGTGAAGCCAGACCCAACTATTTTCTCTGTAGTTGCGTGATCTGATCTTGCTGTTTCTATCGTGATTGAGTGCAATCGTAAGATTGGCTTGGGATTAATTTATCCGATAGGCAAGATAGAAAAGTAGTCACAAACATCTTCGTCTCATCGTTTGTGATTCCACAATATCTTGTTTCGCTAGTAAATTAAGATTATAATGAGGTGATTGATATTTCTAGGCTGTTCTTCGGGAATATAAGTCCGGTATATCAATTGGTTCATGTTCACCTGGATTTATCAAAAGACAAAAAAAAAAACTCGTAGGTATTTCTGTGGGAGACAGATTTATCTATTCCTGTAAACTTTTCTGTATGATACAAATTTGATTAAAGTCTTCGACTTTGGGTCGTAGCAACTCTTAGTTATGGGTGAGATCAGCTAAGGGAATCAAGTGCGTAGTATCCTGCTGGGATCAGAGACGTAAGGAGCGCAACTGTACCTTGGATTAGTTTGAGATTGATTGGGGTTCAACTACAGTCCAGACCGAAGTTAGTTTGTAGTAGGCTAGTATTTGTAGCGGCTTAATACAGTGTGTGTTCAATCTGGACTAGGTCCCGGGGGTTTTCTGCATTGGCGGTTTCCTGGTTAACAAAACTTCTGGTGTCTGTGTTATTTCTTTTCCGCATTATATTTTGTTATATAATTGAAATATCACAGGTTTTGCGTTGAATCGATCAATTGGTAAATCCAACCTTTGGTTGTTGATTGAAATTGATTGATACTTTAACATTGGTCTTTGGTACCGTTCAAGTTAATTTCTCTTGTATTCAATTAGACTAGCAGATTTCTATTTGCTTGAGTAAGTATTGAATTGAGAAATTGAGATATAACTTTTTGATATACTTTTTGTTAAGATTGAGTCTGACTGTCTAGTTGATTCTCTTAAAAGCATATTGGAGTTAGTTCATACAGATTGTTAAGCGAATTATTGGGTGTGGTTGTTGTTGTACCCCCACTTTTTCACTACACATAAGTGCCTTGATTTATTACTTCCTCACACACAAATTTGGCACACAAGGTGAGGATGTAATTTTAATACCGATTAGGTGGTATTAGTATGAGATTTTATCTCATCATGGGATTTAGAACAACCAGTGTGTCCTTGATCTAGTATCGTATGAAAAACCTTTTCTTGTTACCTCGAATTAACGAAATATGTTGAGATTGGTTGGAGTTGCATATGCACCTTTTAGAAATCCTTGTTTTTGAGACAGTTTTACACTTTGGCTTATTTTACCCTTTACCATTAGATGATTTTTCAACATCGGAAGACATGTCCATTTTCAAAATGGTTAAATCACTAATGGAGTAAGATGGAATCAAATTAACAATTAGTGCAATATTAGTTGTTTCCTCTTCTTCAGAATCATATGAATTAGAGGTCTCGTCTAGAGTTACTGCTAATGCCTTGCTCCAAGTGTATTTCCTAAGATTAGGACAGTCTTTAGCCATATGACCAAAACCTTTACACTT
Organism: Papaver armeniacum; assembly: GCA_023531295.1. NCBI lineage: Eukaryota > Viridiplantae > Streptophyta > Magnoliopsida > Ranunculales > Papaveraceae > Papaver > Papaver armeniacum. Next base: position 125,883 of record JAJJWW010012645.1, read on the forward strand.
AAAGCAACGAGGTTGATATTCATCATCTTCTTCTTGATCCTTTTTATTCTTGACAAGAACTCGATCATGGGGTCGAGAAGATCGATGAAGATCTTTTCGGAATCTCTTATTTCTTTTCTTTAAGAGATCTCGAAACTGTATAGTGATTAATGATAATTACTGTTCAATTTCATCATCAGAATCCTCTACAATCAATTCGTCAGAATCATCCATCAATCTATTTTTCTCCATAGGAGCTTTTGGAAAATTTTCATCTTTAAAAGCAATTCCTTTAGTTTAAATAGATTGTGATTCATGATAAAAAAAAAATATTTAACTTTCTGACGAGTGTGCTTCGTGAAAGAGTTGAAAGATCATTTGCTTCTATGATTGCATGCTTCTTAGATTCGTATCTAGATGGCAACGATCTGAGAATTTTGCACACTATATCTTTTTCAGAAATAGTCTTTTCCAAGAGAGAAAGAAGCATTACCTATCTCAAAGAGTTTAATATGAAAATCCTCAAAAGTGTCGTTGTCATCCATTCAAAGGTTTTCCCAATCAGAAGTGAGAGTTTGAGGTATAGCTTCCTTTTTGATGTGTTGCTTTCGAAAACGATCTGAAGGTTATCCCAAGCTTCCTTTGAAGTTTGGCATGTTGATACATGATGTTGTAGATCACAGCTTACACCATGTATAATAGCATTCAAACCATCTGAATTCTGCTTTGCAAAAGCCTTTTATTTGCTTGAATAATCCACTAAGCGTTTAAACTCAGTTTTCGAATTTTCTACTTTCGGGCGATTATAACCATCGACGACTAATAGCCAAGTATTAAAATCTCGTGATTGAAGAAAAGATCTCATAGTAGATTTCCACCATAAATAGTTTGTTCCGTCAAATATTGGCAGTACGTTAACTAAAATCGATTCATGTGAACTTGAGTTCATTTCTTATAGGTGGGATCTCACCAAACACAAATTGTTAGATATTTTCATGTTTGTCTGCTCTGATACTAATTGAAAAGACGAGGGTACCCAAATACACCACAATCGTTAAATTATCCACCTATAAGTCCTCTACCGAAAGTGATTGTATCTAGACTGAGTCGAGACAATAAAACAAATCGTTATTCACACTTTGTGTGATTGTCTCTGGATACGAGATCGAGACAATACGACAACCAAAGTGTTATTACTTGATAATAGGTTCGGACTTAACCAAACTCTATAGGATCAGTTATCAAGTAAAGAGGAGTTAACGTTTGTGTATTTTATTTTTAATTATAATAAATAATTATAATTCTGGAAATAAAAAAGTAAAAGACACAATAGGATTTTGTTAACGAGGGAACCGCAAATGCAGCTAGTCCAGAATTGAATACTCTCATAATTAATCCGCTATACAAAATCTAAACCAACTTCGTATAGTTGAGACCAAACACTAACCCTAGTTCACTCAGTTTCTTCAATATCCATGCGCTTCTGACTTCGATGAGTGCACGCACTGGAACAATTCCTTTGGATCGTATTCCAAACATTAAAGGAACAACAAATCTGTTTGGTAACAACTCTATTGATTCTTCAAGATAAAGATATCTCAAGTCATATGCAAAGGCTCATCCATTTAAGCAAATAAACTCCTTTGCCTGGTTAGATCAATCTATCCAACAACTACCGAAGTAGCATAGTTTAGATTTGAAATCAATCAATATAGATTCCAACAAGAAACTATAAAGCGATGCCGGTCTCACGCAACTAATCAATCGAATAAATCCGGTTCTAGTTGGATCCCAGCCGATCAAGTTTTGTGCAACATAAATATATGAGAAACCAAATAAGAAATCTTCTTTGTCTTCAAATCTTCTTTAATCTTCAATAAACACCTGCACAACACCACTTGAATCTCTTGTGATCAATCACGCACAAAACGGATTATGTTAACAATGGATTATCACAAGATGTCTTTAGATCTACAAACAGTTCTAAAGATCACGTCGATACTTCGATCTAGTTTGAGTGAATCTTATATCGGAAGAAAAGATTCTCAAGAATAAACAAACTAGGTGAAATCAAAGTTTTAACAACCGTTAGTCAATCAAATCACACGAAAACTAATAACTCTGCAATTATCTAGTTTCCCACCAACGGTACTCGTAGAGCTTCTTGATCCCATAGAAGTCTTTAAACGAGCGGTCGTAAGAGATTTCGCCTGATTAGGGTACTTTCCTCTCCGAATAGACGGCTCCACCGGAAACAACAAAAAGATGAAGTTTGCATGGCTCTTGGGATAGTTTTCTAGAAATGCAAACTTAGGTATTTATAGACCAAGGATGTTTGGACACCAAGGAATTTCCAAAACCGAAAGTATTCTCAAGATATGCAATAAATGCCCATTCGGTTTTCATAATCCCAGTAAATGCTTTGTCCAATATTTCCCGAAATCTCTCAACAGAAAATCTCCAATTAGTAAATGCACATTATTATTTTTAGTCTCTGAAGATATGCATTTAATTGCTGATAATTAAAGCATATAAAACTAACAACCTTAATTAAGAGATTTTTAATTTATTTCGGAACAGGATGTCCTTGAGTACTAAAGAATATCTTTGTACAATAAAAGATAAGAGTTACTATTCGTGTTCAAAGTATGTTGACATCTTTTCTTTGTAAATCCTCTTTCATATTTACAATCTTGGAATTGATTATACCACACTTCCAAACAAGTTTAGAATTGGTTCATTTGTATTCCAAGACAACTATGGGTTCAATCGGATCTACCAATTACTGGGATCAGTTATACCCTAATATAGAACACTTTTGATAGGTCACAGAAGTTACCATGACCGGTTACATCAGTTACCAGGATCGGTTACATCAATTACCAGGACCAGTTACCATATATACATGGTATTGCTTGTGATCGGTCATACCATCCACGGATCGGTTACACCAATTACTAGGACCGGTTACACCAATTACAATGATCGATTACACAACTCTTTTGTGATCGGTCACACCAATTACTAGGATCGGTCACACCAATTACAAATATCGATCATACCATCTCAGGTGATTACTTAGGATCGATTACACTAATCAAAACTAGTCATACCAAATCATATTTCAGACAGTGTGATTAGTTATACCAAGATACATAAAAAAGTTACGATCGGTTCTACCATCTCCACATATTGGTAATCCAAATATTTACAATGAGTAGCCATACCAATAAGCCTAGCAATTTCCCTTTCGATTCATAAAAAAAGTTCATGAATGTACTTCCGTTAAACAAATGTAAAACATTGTTTCTGTTAGAGCATAGCTCGGTTGAACCTACCAAGCGTTGGTATGTCAAGTTTGGTTGTCATATTTTAATGAATCAAAACTCGTTTAAAGAGTCGCTTGATTATGTACTAGAGTCAACTTCGTATAGGTTAGCTTGAAAGTATTAGGATATGAGACATTACAAGTATTGCGAAGACTTGAAGAAGTGAAGAAGTAAGAAGCTACAAGGACAACATCATCCTTCCACTTGAGGTTAGTGATATTTGACTTGAACTGTTTCATTCCCTAACGTATCTTTCAAGTCGTGCATATTGAAAACAAAACTGCGAAGCATAAACACTCAGATAGACATAGTATTAAGGAATACAATACGAGGTTTATTTCTTAACCATTAAACTTTGTAGATAAGACATCGACATAATCGTTTCAATGTTATTGTGATTATGTATGGGTATGAGGTGAGGATTTCATCCCAGGAAACAATTTTTTACATGTGTTTTAAGGAAGTAATTAAATTCATGAACTTGTTTTGTGAATCGAAAAGGAAATCGCCAGGCATTATTGGTATTGTTATTCACTGCATATATTGTGAACAACGAATATGTGTGATTATTATAACCGCTCATGACTTGTTTGTGTTCTTGGTAAAACTATTCACAAAGGCCTGACTTATATATTGGTATGACTTTTATTAGTGAAACTGATCTTAAGTAATCACCTGAGATGGTATGATCGAGTTTGTGATTTTGTGTAAGACCAACTCTGGGTAAAGGGGAACCGATCCTAGTAAGAGGTGCAACACATCACAAATGGGAATCGATCCTTGTATGAGGTGCATCATGTTTTAGCAGAAAGGGGAACTGATCCTATGGACATGTGCAACACGTTTTTAGGCAAAAGGGAACCGATCCTATGGACATGTGCAACACATTCAAGTTATATACCATATATATATGGGGAACCGATCCTATTACGTAGTTAACCAAATTTTGAAAAGCTAGTGTGACTATGCACAGTACTCACATGCAGGTAGAACCTAAACTTGTTTTGGTAGAATCGTTAAACCCATGATTGGTGATTGAGTGTTCTTGATCAATCAAATATTTCTTGAAAGTCAGATGAACCAATTCTAAACTTGTTTGGAAGTGTGGCAAATCGGTTTGAAGATTGTAAGTATGAAAGAGGACTTACAGAGTAAGGATGTCGACATACTTTGAACATGTGCAGTAACGCTTATCTTTAATTTTTCAAAGTTATTCCTTAATAGCTAAAGGAAGAAAACCCAGGATTGAAACATAAATAAGTTAAGAATCTTTTATTTAAGGTTTTTAATTTTATTTTAGGAAAACGAGAATTAGTAATGTGCATTTACTAGTTGAAGATTTTCTAAAGAGATTTTCGGTCATTATTTTGGAAAGAGCATTTCCAGGAATTATGGAAACCGAATTTTGAATATATTGCATATCTTGAGAATATTTTCGGTTTTGGAAATTCCTTGGTGTCCAAACTTCCTTGTCTATAAATACTTGAAGTTTGCATTTCTAGCAAACTAATCCTTCGTGATGACAAACTTCCTCGGTTGTGTTTATTCTTGGTGAAGCCTCCTATTCGGATAGGAGACTAACCTAATTAGGAGAAATCTCTTACGGCCGCTCTGTTTAAAGTGTTCTTTGGGATTGAGAATCTCTATTAGTACCGTTGGTGGGAAACTAGATAATTGCGGTTTGTCTTGTGTTTTCGATTGATTTGATTGACAAACAGTGGTTGAACTTTGATTGCACCTAGTTTGTTTATGCTTGATAATCTTCTCTTATGATATAAGATTCACTCAAATTAGATCGAAGTTTCGACAGGGATCTTTAGACTGTTTGTAGATCTAAAGACGTCTTGTGATAATCCATTGTTAACAGACTCCGTTTTGTGCGTGATTGATCACAAGAGATTCAAGTTGTTGTGTGCAGGAGTTTATTGAAGATCTAAAAGGATTTGAAGACAAAGAAGATATTGAAAATTTCTGATTTGGGGTTCATAATCTTTGGTGTGCACAATACTTGTTTCGGTATAGAGGATCCAACTATAATCGGTTTATCCTTGAGGTAGATTGGATTCATTAGTTGTGTAGATCGTCATCAATACAATTCTTTGTGATTAAAAGTATTGATTGCAAAATCTTAACAATTACCTTTGGTAGTTGAGAATAAGATAGATTTAAGAACCAGACGAAGGAGTTTATTGAGATAAACATAAGAGCCTTTGTCGAACTCACATCACTTGGTTGAAGAGAGTAGATACCAAACAAATTTGCATGTTGTTCCTTTACTGTTTGGAATACGAACCAAAGGAATTGTTCCAAGTACGTGACTTATTCATAAGTTGGAGGCGTGGGAATACAGACGGTAAGGTCCATAAGAATTTGGTGTTTGGGAGGGGTTGTGGGAGAAAGTATGAGAGTGAGCGGTTCTCTTGTTGGACTAGACAACTGTACCCGAATACGGTGGTGTATTTGCCTGATTTAGAGTGGGGACAAATTATTTTGACTGAGCTGTTATTATGGGGAAGGTGGATATTTATAATATGTTGGGTGGCATTGGGAGGGAGGTTGCTTAGCTGATTGTGTTTCCAGTTATGAGAGGTGGGGTCAATTAATTCTGCTACATATTGGATATGGTCGCATTGGATCGGATCAAGGTTTTGAAAGTGGGGTACCCAATTAGCTTGGATAGGAATATCTAAACCAATTCCTATTTGGTGAAATATATGATTTTTGACGGTAGGTATAAGATATGTTATTTGTTTCCATCGTGGGCTGGCAGTAATGGGTATTGAAATTATACCTTAATGTATAGGTTGAAATTGTACTTATCAATTATCATCAGAATAAGTGTTTTTGTTTTTCCGGAGGGTAAAAAGAAAAAAGAAGTTGCTTCATAAAAAGCCTGGCATTTTTAGGGGCGACACAAAATGACAAAATAGGTTGAAAATACTTATATGTCCCTTCATAATCGGTAGTTTAGAAAAAAAAACATTATCTACCGATTGTGATTATGTTCTTTTCTTCCTAGCTTTGGTTTTGAAATAATTAAATTTGGGGCTACGACCATAATCGGGAGGCAATAAACATTATGAAACTACCGATTGTACAATCGGTAGGCAATAAACATCATGAAACTACCGATTGTGGAAATAGAGAAATCTAAAATTCCTATTGGTTTTTGAAAATTTCGAATTGGGGCTACTACCATAATCGGGAGGCAATAAATATAATGAAACTACCGATTGTACAATCGGTAGGCAATAAACATCATGAAACTACCAATTGTGGAAATAGAGAAATCTAAAATTCCTATTGGTTTTTGAAAATTTCGAATTTGGGGCTACGACCATAATCGGGAGGCAATAAACATTATGAAACTACCGATTGTACAATCGGTAGGCAATAAACATCATGAAACTACCGATTGTGGAAATAGAGAAATCTAAAATTCCTATTGGTTTTTGAAAATTTCAAATTTGGGGCTACGACCATAATCGGGAGGCAATAAACATTATGAAACTACCGATTGTACAATCGGTAGGCAATAAACATCATGAAACTACCGATTGTGAAAATAGAGAAATCTAAAATTCCTATTGGTTTTTGAAAATTTCGAATTTGGGGCTATTACCATAACCGGGAGGCAATAAACATCATGAAACTACCGATTATACAATCGGTAGGCAATGAACATCATAAAACTACCGATTGTGGAAATAGAGAAATCTAAAATTCCTATTGGTTTTTGAAAATTTCGAATTTGGGGCTATGACTATAATCGGGAGGCAATAAATATTATGAAACAATCGGTAGGCAATAAACATCATGAAACTACCGATCGTGGAAATTCTCAATTTAAAATTCTTATTGTTTTTTGAAAATTTCGCATTTAGGGCTACTACCATAATCGGGAGGCAATAAACATTATGAAACTACCGATTGTACAATCGGTAGGCAATAAACATCATGAAACTACCGATTGCGGAAATTCTCAATCTAAAATTCCTATTGGTTTTTGAAAATTTCGCGTTTAGGGCTACTACCATAATCGGGAGGCAATAAACATCATGAAACTACCGATTGTACAATCGGTAGGCAATAAACATCATTAAACTACCGATTGTGGAAATTCTCAATCATATGAAAATGGAATCTCCTCTGTATAACAAATTTCTCCCGATTGTAAACTTAACTACCGATTATATAGGGCATATTTGCCATTTCGAAAAATTTGAGATAAGGGGTGGCTTTGTTTTAGGTTTGGGTGACCTTTTTTGTCATTTTGTGTCGCCCCTAATTCTTTTGGGATCGCCCCTGAAAATGCCAGGTTAAAAAGTTGACACTTTCACCTCTAGAAGTCTCAGTTTTGTTTCACGTGGCATTATATCAAATATGGTCCACAAAAGCCAATGTTGTTCGTTTTATTGCATTTTATTGTGATATTGAAAATGCTTGTGCTCTATTGCCCAAAATGTTGCTTCCAATTTTGCAGGATAATTAATTATTGCTATGTCCTCAAATATCAGCAACAAATTGTTACAAGATTTAAAACACCGATTTGTCTGCTACGTAATACACATCATCAAGAAACATTTGCTTTCTTTCTTAATCATGAAATTATGATTGTCAGTATTGGAAAATTGTTAGCTGAATCTCTCATTAGTAGGCAACTTTTGGTATGGAATATCCATTTAATGGCTAATCCCATAATTGATGTCCATCTTTTTCCATTGCATCCAGGATTGGAATCATTGGGAAACCAAGGCGTTTTCAGTGAGAATTTCAGAATTTCAAGGTACTTGTGTGACTACAGATAACGTTTATGGCCATTGTCTACCAGGACTCACTGGTTCCTAATGAAACTGATTTATTTGCATAGACAACGTATTCACGCTTGAATGTTTGGAATTTGCTTTTATCCCACTTTCTTAAATCCATATTACATTGAATGATTGCTGCTCTGTATCTAGATTCCTTCGTCGTTTCGAAAACTATAAAGTTACAAGAATGAAAAACAGTTTAAAATCTGGAGAAGAGACTGAAAGCTCAGGTTTTTCAAAAGACGGTACAGTAATGCGCCTGTTATCTAGGCTTGAGGTGGAGGCGTAGATGGTGCAGGCAAATTGAAGATCTTCCGTTCTAGCTGCACATCCAAAAAGCACACATGGGAGAACGAAAATTAGAAGACATGTTTGATTTGCAGTATGTTTAGCAAAGTCATGTTTTCACATCCAAATGCTCCCTGATTTAGTTAAAAGTTATAGTTTTATCATCTGAAACGGCTTCTTAATCAAAAGTTCTGGAGAATGTAAAAGCTTTGGTGTTCGTCTAGCAGTTCAACAATGTTACCCTTTCACATTCTGATGCCAATTGGTTTTAACAATGCTCTTGCATGGACAACTTATCGAAGAATTTCGGAAAATTGAAAGAATAACACTGTAATTTTCTATTGATTGGGAAGTATAACTATCTATTACCTCAATGACTTTCTGGAATACATCCTTTACACAATTAAATTCGCTCACAACCTGCATCAATGCTTTGTGACATCTGAGAAAATCGCCAACATGTAGAAAGAGTCAGAAGGAAAGCAAACCAAAAACTGAAAACAAATTTGAAAATGAAAGATGGAAAGAAAGTTCAGGATTCATTTCACCCCACAAATAAGAAACTCAAAAGAACATGGGAAATATTATGTTAACAAGTAAACCTAAAAGAAAATGTTTTCGAAGTTTTGGTAAACATTGGTAACGGTGGTCCAATACCTTAAACCTAAACTGGACAAATCGAGCACCCTTAGACCAATAAGGACCAAAATAAGGTCCTGACATACAAAATGACCCTGAACATTAACAAGCATATGAAGGAAGATTTGTTCTTACCCAGCTATATTGTTCCGGTCACTACACCGCGCGAATTCATTGCATGCCGCAGTTAATTTTTTACATCCAAGACTGCAACACCAAACAAATTAGGAAACAAAATTTCAGGATATAGCTTTCTTAATGGCGAAAGAGTTTGGCTCTATCACCTACAGAACCTAGATTCCTTAAATGGTTTTTTCCACCATTCCACAAAGGAAAAGGTGAAAATAATTCTACAGGTTAAAGTACAGCAACCAGGAAACGGTAACAGGGGACTTTGTGACAAATCTGGACACCATTAGAACTATAAAATGCTGAAGATAAGGGGAGAAAACCAAATACACAACATTCCTAACTTTTCAATTACACTGTTGGTACATACGTCAGGCTACCTCCTTTAATAGTGTGAACATAAGCTGCAACCTCTGGGATGTCCAAATAAGGAGTCCTGCCATAGAGTAAAAGAACACCAGTGAGCAAATTAACATAAACACGAACACTTTCGAGAAAAATATTGTTCTGAGAAAATATATTACGAGTGTTTCTCAATTTCTTTTAGTCTCTGTTCTGTCATATTACAGAACAAAATCAGCGTCTCAACAATAAAATCTGGAGCATCAGCATCACGCATTTTTTGGAGTTCTTCGTATTGCCGTTCCAATGTTCCCTACATTTATCAAACAAGTATAAATAAATCACTAACCCTTACAAAATTCTTTAAGGAACAAAATCCAAATTGGGGATTTATTCATAGAATTTCATAAATATTAAAGTAAAATTAAGGATTGCTTGCAGTATTTATGTGTTATACATCCAAGAACTTTTCAGACAGCAATTGAGCCAATTCTCGTTTCTGAGTAAACACTGCCATTTAATCTCGTTCAATTAGATGAAAACAAGTCTACTCCAAAAGATAGATGAGAAACCAGACCATGAGACAGAGAGAAGAGAATATTAAGATGGATTAGAATCGATAACTAAGCATCATACAGATAGTTTCGGGAAAAAGGGGGTAATCCCACTCATCAATCTTTGTCTTCCCATTTCTTCACCAAACTTTGGATTTGATGTACTTAAACTGAACTTAAGAGTCGATTTTATGGTAAGAAGTAACATTTAGAGTGGATGAGAATTCTGGAAGAATGTTTTAGGAAATAAGGGTGACCCAGACTCATCAATGGTGCTTTGTCATCCTCATTATTTCCCCAAACTTTGGAGATTCAATGTATTTGAAACTGAACTTAATGGCTAACCTATATATGGCATTAATATAAATTCTTACTCTTAGTGTTCAGATTATACTTAATGGAAAAATTCTTAGTTCATGCATCTGCTTAATGAAAAAAAGGTGACAAGGCAACACAGAAAAGAAAATAAATAGATGAGACCTTTTTTTTTGGCTAGATGAAAAAACATTGCAATAGAAGAGACTTAAATGGCTGATTGTCGGCATGGACGCACAGTTACTTTCGGCTGGATGGCAATTAGTCTCTAAGCTTCTGAAAGGATCAAGTTATGTAGAAAAGTAAGTGTGTGCAAGTGTCTGCTACTCTATCATCACAGCCAAGGTAAACAAAGCCCAGAAAATACAACATAAGGAAAAATATATATCAATTAATCTGTAAATAAAAAAACTGAACTCATATTATTTTGATATCCATATTGATCAGTACTCATAAATCATTTGAAGTTTCTAAAGTTGCCTGAACATCGAGTTATAAGTGTTTCGGTTTATTGCAGATTTGATAGTGCATTAAATGTGAATTCTGATAATAATGGAAATTATTATTACACAAAAAAATAGGACACCTTAGATAACCTGGTGACTACAGTAACATCATGAGGTACAAAGCCGACAATTGAAGGATTAATATAACGAAGCATTTGTATCTGAAACAATGACAGATACCTCAGGCAACTTATGTAATCATAGTTTCGTACAAAAGACGTGCTTATATGACAATTGAGTGGTATTAGTACAAACAGTTCAAGTCAAAAAATCTATACAAATAACACATTGAGAAACGTTAACCTAGGAAAAAAGGAGTCTTTACCTGATCCAAAGGCTCTGTATTGAGTTCCAGTGTTCGACCAAATGGTGCAATTATGATGTTGAACAGTCAAGATCTTGCAAGTAGATTTACCTAATTTGACTGCATTTTATCAGTAAACAACTAGAGAAGCTCTATTTTGGCATACACAAAATACAAGTATAAAGAGAAACTCTAATCTAATACTTGGTGTATCATAGTTGTATATCATACTTTGAAGTACATGCTTTTAAATCTGTTAGAAGCTCACCTCGGTGATTGCCATTTATCCTAGCTATTTCGGCAAGGGTAAGCATAGTGTCCCTTCTTCTCCCATTGGCAGTAAGTTGTGTATCAGGAACTGAGTCCGCTGCAAGCCATATTTTTGATGCATGAAAATCCTTTCCAATAAGCAACCACTTGTACGGATCCTCATCATTTAAAAAAAAAAATGGTTTTCCGCCAAAATACCTATTAGACCACACAAGCATGTGATCAGATGTAGATATCTACTTCATATATGTATCTCACTCTAACAGTCTCCCAGATGATATTATTTGATACTGACAGAAACAAAGAAAAACCTTCCCAAAATGGCTAGAGGTCACTAATTTCGGCCATACTGAAATGACATGCAGATAAAATTTGATTAACGTGCCTAATGAATTTTAGTAGAATCATTAGCTCTTACGCCTTCAAAATAATGTTTAGGCCCAGAAAATGATATTGAATTGCTAATAACATCCAGTTAGCAACAGTGGCAGAGAGTGAACCAAAATTGAAACAAAAATAAGTCAACCAGAATCCAAGGGAATGACAGAAGCATACCATTTTGCAGATTAAGCAAACTACAGGAAAGAAATCAAATGAAAATATGTTGATACTTGAAAAGAGGTTTAGAAATTTGCTGATACCTCAACATTACGGGGTTTCGCAAAATTAACTACAGATCTTTTAGCTGATTTGTTGAGAGAGTGCTGATTAACAACGAAAAAACAGAATCACTCGGCACAAATTTTCTTTCGCGCATCTTGCGAACAAATTGCAATGCCTTGTCAGTTTCCTTTCCTACAAGAAAACACTTGATGATGGTATTATATGTTATAGCATTAGGTACACAACCCTTCTCTTCCATTTCGATGATTAAATCTTTAGCCTCCAATAACATCTTGCTACGAAAGAGGCCACTTATCATTGTGGTATATGTCACTACATCAGGCACTAATCCCTTTTCTGGAATTTCCATGAACAGTTTTCTCACATCCTCCAACTTGCCAGCCTGGAACAACCCTTGAATAAGAATATTGTACATGAAAATATTAACTGAGATGCCAGTACCCTCCATGGATTCAAATAATTGTATTGCTTTCTCAGTGTATCCATTCTTGAAGTACCCATCCAACATTGTATTGTATGTGATAATATTTGGAGATACACCGAATGTTCGCATCTCATTAAACAAACTCTTTGCAGTCTTCATTCTTCCATCTCGGTATAGTCCCACTAATAGTGCATTGTAATTAAATATTTCGGGTTTCAATCCATTTTGTTTCATTTTCTTGAATAGTTGCATAGCTTCATCCAACTTACGATTCTTGCAATACCCATCAATTAATATATTGCAACTGATAACATCCGGTTGAAGGCCTCTATCCACCATGGAGTCGAACAGTTTCACCGCTTCTTGCAGCCGACCTGTCAAACATAGACCGTCGATCATTGAGCTATAAGTTAACAGATTAGGTTTTATATTTAACCTATCCATCAGTTCAAATAACCCCAGGCATCTTCCGTCATCCCATCTTTACAAAGTGAATCTATTAATATGCTAAATGTTATTGTATCGGGTGAAATCCCTCGATCCATCATTTCATCAAAATATCTTCTTGCTTCTTCCCATTGACCATGCCGGCTAAAGCCATCAATCATACAACTATATGTCTTTACATTGGCAGAGATTCCTCTACTAACCATCTCGTCAAAGAGTTTATTTGCCTCGTTCAACCGGCCTGAATTGCAAAGTCCATTGATCAAAGAGTTGTATATGATTACATTGGGTACAACATTTGAATCTCTAAGCATTTCAGAGAAGAGAACCAAAGCTTGATCAACTAAACCTCCTTTACAAAGAGCATCTAGGATGACCAAATAAGAAACAACATCTGGGATGCAGTTCCATTTCACCATGTTGTTTTTAAGCTGAAGAGCACGACCGACTTTACCAATTCTACAAAGCCCTTGTATGAGAGTATTACACGTAAGGCAGTAGGTTGAATACCTGTGTGAGTCATTTTAGCGAACAGTTGAGAGGCTTGTTCAATCTCATCCTTGATACACAAACCTTTAATCAGTGTATTGAAAGTCATAACAGTAGGATAATAACCTCTCTTTACGATCTCCCCAAGCAAACAAAACCCATGATTAACTTGGTCTAATTGACACCAACAATTGATCAAAATGTTCAATGTAACAATATCTGGTCGTACCCCAACCAAATTCATCTTGTTATACAACAAAATGACATCCGTGTAGCATCTAATCTTTGATAATGATCCCAATAAATGATTAAATGTAACAGTGGATGGCAATGGCCTTTCCAAACTCAATTGATCAAAGTATCTTAATCCATCCTCAAGCTTCTGAATCTTTCCTGACTTACACTCATCCCTCACAATTTGATCAAGTGGTGATATTCTATCAACTCCTAAACCATAATAATAACCGGAGAACATTCTTGTTCTTGTATTCTGCAGCAACATTTTCTTATGCCCCAAATTCATCCTTTCTTTCTTTCTGTCTGTCTTTCTTCTCTTCTTCTGGAATTAACTACTTTTAAAACAGTGAGATAGCAGTTTTTTTGTTTTTATATGAGCTGAAGAAAGTAGGTCGGGAGTTCGACTACTAGCACAGAGGCATCAGGAAAAAAATTTGAGCTCCCAATGCGAGTTCAAAAACGAATTCGCAGCATCACAGTCGTTGGATGTTGTAGATATGACATCACAGTCGTTGGATGTTGCAGAGATATGACATAAGTTCATAACACCGTGGTTAAGTCATGATGTCATATCTCGCAACATCCAATGGCCTGTGATGCCGCGATGACTCCTATTTGAACTCGCACCGCGAGTTCAAAACTTTTTCCTTCTTTCACTCCGTTTTAGGAAAAGTGATACTTTTACCTTTTCAATTTCCCTCTGTTTCAGGAAAAGTGATACTCTCACTTTATCAATTTGGCCTATTATTAGGCAAAAATGAAACTATAAAAATATTATTTTTCCTGAACGGAGGTAATATATGCCTACCCGGCAGAAATTGTTATTTGTTTCGTTTTTCTTCGACCAGCCATCCCACCGAGGCAGCGGTGTTCTAGAAAAAACCGCTTGAAAACTAGTGTCTTATTCCCTTCTCCTAATCTCTCCTTTTGCTGTCATCGTTTCCCAACAAAAAATCTTGGAAACATTATTTTATTTTCATAAAGCGTTTATCGAATGTCACAGTTGGATGTTTAACAATGGGTCATATGATGCCAAGGAAAAAGTTTTGAACTCGCGGTGCGAGTTCAAATATGACTAAGAAGATCACAGTTATTGGATGTTGCGGATATGACATCATGACAACCACGCTTATGAACTTATGTCATATCTGCAACATCCAACGACTGTGATGTCATATCTACAACATCCAACGACTGTGATGCTGCGAATTCGTTTTTGAACTCGCATTGCGAGCTCAAAATTTTTTCCGTGAAAGTATCTCTTTTGCTGAAACAGAGTGAAAATGTCACTTTTCCTGAAACGAAAAATTAGTCGATGCATAAACCAAAATATGGCTGCATAATGTGTTATGCATCCTTTGTGGTGGTTTTGCATAATGGTTATGCATTGAATTTTCAAAAACTATGCATAAAGTGAAAGTATCACTTTTTCTGCAACGGAGAGAGTACTTCGTTTTATTAGTTGCAACGGAAAATTAGTTAGATGCATAAATCAAAATAAGGTTACATAAAGTATTATTTATCATTTGTGGTGGTCTGCATAAGAACGCGAAATTGGGGGATATAAAAAGGAATTGGGGGATATAAGAAAAGGACAAAAACTGGATCCAGATATCAATTCGGGGTCACCCTTATCTAAGTATTTTACGTAATACCTAATCTACCCCTCACTAATCAGGATTAGTGATTAATAATAATTAGTAAAATCATAAGATTTTTGATAAATGATTAGTGTGTGTTTTTATTTGATTTTGGGTGAGTGAGGTGAGAGTAGAAGGAGAGAAAAAGTATTTGAGAGGGAACTTTTTTGGGGGGAAATGGAGGATGATTGTGAAGAGAGAATTGCTGCTAAGAGGTTGAAAATTTGATTTTTTTTCTTTGAATCCACCATTTTTGTAGCTGAAAAGCTAGGTACCCGGCATGGACGTGGTATGAATATAATGCCGGAACCATTCTGCATTCTGCAGGCATGGTATTCATACCATGTACCATGCCTAACACCGAGCTTATCCCCCATTTTGATTCAAGCCCGCATAGTATTCAACCCAAAAACTAAGCCAAGACAAAAGTTATTTTTTTTAACGCTATGCGAGAGGTCCGGGGGCATAGCCCCTCCCCGCCGTGTTCGACCCGAAAGTTTTTTGTTCCAAATTCAAAACCTATTCCGTTTTGAATTTTTTTCGGTTTTCAAACCCACCGCCAGGGCAAAGATAGTTAATTCTCGAGCATGCCGATACTGCTACCAGCATGGTATGTTGCTTGAATTTCTTTGCCGGCACATGATGTAAAGTATCCAGAAACTTAAATATTTTTTCCACTTGACTACCGGCATTGATAGATTTCTATCGAGCATGCCGATATTTAGTTACGGCATTGAATGTTAGTTACCAAGCATGCCGACACCAGTTTCCGGCATGGTCTTCATCAATTCCGACATGGTCTTCATCAATTCCGGCATGGTCTTCATCACTTCCGGCGATGTAAAAAATATTCTGTTTTGAATTTTTTCTGGTTTTAATCACCCACTTAAGACAATTAGTTAATTCTCGAGCATACCAAGCACCGGTTTCCGGCATAGTATGTTGCTTTAATTTTTATGCCGGCACATGATGTAAAGTATCCAGAAAGTTGAATTTTTTTTTTTCACTTGACAACCGGCATTGATAGATTTCTATTGAGCATGCCGGTACTTAGTTACGACGTGGTCTTCATCCTAAATAACCATGCCGGAAATCAGTACCGGCGTGGTCTTCATCCTAAATAACCATGCCGGTACTGAGGAACCCAGTATCGGCATGGTCTTCATCCTAAATAACCATGCCGGAACTCAGTACCGGCGTGGTCTTCATCGTAAATAACTATGCCGGCACTCAGTACCGGCATGGTCTTCATCACTATCGGCGTGGTCTTCATCCCTACTGAATGTAAAAAAAAAAATTCAAAGTGAGGAGCCGGCAGAGAAGGAGAATGGAATTTGAAAGGAAGTGAGAAATGTTTGGAATTTAAAAGGGAGTAGGGTATTTTTATGTTTGATTTAACTTTTATTGTTTTAAAGGGTAGTTTCGTATTTTTGCCCCCCAAAACACCCCTTAGCAGAAACTATTGGTTGGGGGAAGTAATTCATATCCCCCAATTAGTTTTGATATCCCCCAATTGTGGGTTCTTTTTTTGTGGGGGACCATGGTTTTATTTTGGGTAAGACATTAGAAGTAAATCTAGGTCACCCCTTATCTAAATATTTATATTAATACCAAAATTACCCATTTCAAATTAAGTTAGTGTAATGATTAGTTGTATCATTAGGTTTACATAATTAGTGATTAGTGCAAGATTAAATAAAAAAAATTGAACAAAGGTTCGGTTGGGAAATATTTTTTGCTACGTAACCGAACCTTAGTTCGGTTGGGAAATGTTTTTCGCGACGTAACCGAACTATGGTTCGGTTGGGAAATATTTTGCGAAATAACCGAACTAAGGTTCGGTTGGGAAATATTTTTTGCAACTAACCGAACTATTAGGTTCGGTTGAGAAATGTTTTTTGCTACGTAACCGAACAATTAGGGTTCGGTTGGGAAATATTTTTTGCAACGTTACCGAACCTTTGTTCGGTTAGGAAATGTTTTTTGCAATGTAACCGAACTGTTATTAGGTTGGGAAATATTTTTGCGAAATAACTGAACTAAGGTTCGGTTGGGAAATGTTTTTGCAACTAACCGAACTATTAGGGTTCAGTTGGCAAATGTTTTTTGCTACTAACCGAACTATTAGGGTTCGGTTGGGAAATGGTTTTTGCGACATAACCGAACTATGGTTCGGTTGGGAATTTTTTTTGCGAAATAGCCAAACTGTTCTTCATGTTCATCATTTCTATTAGGTTCGGTTAGTTCGACAAAGTTTTTCACATAATTCTTAGCCCAACTTCTCTCTGCAACTTCCATTTTCAACTCATTTTGATAGTTAATACTCATTTTTCAATCGAACGAGGAACGTCAAGGAAAGAGAGAAGAAGAAGAGAATAATTTTTTTTTCAAAACTAAAAAATTTCGATTCCCCCCTGTTTTTGTTTTTGATTTTGATTTTGATTTTGGTTAATAGATTCATTTAGATTAGATATATAAAATTAGATTTATATTGTTTTTTTTTTTTTTTTTTTGAAGCATGAATTTATTGAAAGAAATTAGTTTACAATTTGTCGTGGGTATGTGGTACCCAAGTAGTCCGAAAATAAGATTTGAGTAATAAATTGTGGTATTGCGTGGTCCCAAATTTTTGTTGATGAGCTTCTGTTTGACTTCCATCTGTGCGTGATTGGCCAGTCCGTCACTGTCCTGGTTTCTCTCTATAGTTGTGTTGGATTGCCGCTTATGGGATTTGTTGGAATTTCATTCTTATTTCTCCAATCATTCCTGCTATGTGCCAAGATGGAGGGGTAGATGAGGTGATGAAGCGCAAAAAGATTTTCCGAGTCGGTTTCAAATATAACTTTTGGCCATAATCTTTCTCTCTTGCTATTTCTTGTAGCTAATAGCATCGCCCATGTTTGTGATTAAGGCAAATCGTAATTCCAAAGTGGTTGTGCTAGAGCTAAAAGAGTACGTGCGTTTGAATCCCCGCAGATGAATCCCGCTCCCGCCAAATCCCGGATGACCTCCGGGCCGCCCATCCGTAGTTAATTTTGATCCGATTGATGTTCGGCATTGTCCATCTTCTCGATATTGTGGATAATCTCTTATCTCCTATTGGGTGATTAAATGTTGGTGTATCTCCTGGAAATACTGGTGGTGTGGAGTGAATGGCACGATAATATTCTTGCTGCAGTTTTTGTGCCCATGCTAGGATTTCTTCTGAAGTTGTTTGCTTTTGTTGGTATATTAGTCATTCCCTGGCTAGCCATAAGGTCCAGAAAAGAAAACAAATAAGAGGAGATTATCGATGTCGATGCGGAGTTGTTGAAGGATTTGGGAAATGGTTGTGTGTTGTGTTAAGGTGAAAGCTTGGAGGGGATTGGAGTTTGGTGAATTTGTAGATTGATTAAATAAGGTTGTCCGGGGAATTAGTTAGTTGGACGGTGAATTAGAATGTGGTTTGCTAGTTACGGATTTGTGTTGCATCTTGGACATATGTCCGAGTTGGTCAAGTGGATGTGGTGTAGGAGAGAGAAGGTTGGTAATCCCTCATTGATGGCTTTCCACAAGAAAAAGCTCTAATTTTTGGTGGACATGGTAAGGTCCATATAAATTTGGTAGGTGGTAAAGGGTTGTGTGTTGGTTGACCTTGGGTTAGACATTTATATCCCGTTGAAGTAAAGTGAGGTTCCAGATTTTGAATGTGGCTGATAATTTTATCTTGGGGGCCATTGTGGGGAGTGTATGTTTATGATTTTTTGGATTATAGGGTTGGGAAAGGTGCTTAATTTTTCATGATTCCATGTATTTGTTATTGGGTCGATGATATCTGCTACTAATCGGATTGGGTAGCATTGTGTTGGGTCTAGATTTGATGAGTGTGGTATCCAATTGGCTTCTATTGGAGTTGATAGTCCATTTTCAATACGATGGAAAATTAGATGCTGCATTGTTGGAATAATTGCCGCTAGTTTTCTCCATTGGGGACTGGCGGAGGAGGGTATATAATCAATGCCTTCTAGTATTGGTTGTTGGTTAAGATATTTTAATCAAGATACTTCCGCATATAGAGTTAGGTTGTTCATGAAGATTCCATGATTCTCTTCATGAGTAAAGCTTTATTATGATCACTGCTCTTCCTTATTCCCAATCCTCCTTCGGATATTGGTTTTTTTATTTTGTCGTAGCTTTATAGGGTGTAGTTTTTGGTAGTTGAATCGTGTCCTTAAAAAATCTCTGGTGATACGATCTATTTGTTTGTGGATATTGCAAGGTAGGTTTTTGTTTGCATGATGTGATTTGTTGTGGGTATTAGGGATGTTTTGATTAGCGTGAGTCTTCCGGCCGGAGTTAGGCATTTTGTCATCCATCCTTTAGCTTTTCGGGCTAATCTTTGTAAGAGGGGTGCGAAGGTTTGATTGGATGCCCTTCCATGTTTGAACTGAACTCCTAGATAGATTGGAGGTTTTGATGTGGTTGGCATGTTTAAGAAATGTTGGAGGTCATGTATCTTGATCGGGTCTAGGTTTGGGTGATGGATGATAACTGATTTGGTGGTGTTAATTAATTGTCCGGAAGAAGTGCTATAAGAGTGGAGGAGGTTTTTTAGGTGTTGATTACTCCGATTTGAAGCTTTGTATGTGATCAGTAAATCATCCGCATACATTAAGTGTAGAATTGGTGGTGCTTTATTTGATATGTTAAGACCTTGAACTAATTTTTTGTTTTGGAGGTTTCCTAGGTTTGTAGATAGGATTTCAGCACATATGATGAAGATATAGGAGGAAAGTGGGTCTCCTTGTCTTATACCTTTATTTGGGCTGATGTATCCATGGGGTGTCCCATTTATTTTTATCGAGTATGTAACTGTTGTGATGCATATCATAATGTAGTTTATCTTTGTGGAAAGCCAAGTTTTGTGAAAGAGGTTTTGATGAATCCCGATCCTAGGCTATCATAGGCTTTCGGATGTCTAATTTGAGAGCTATTTTTGGATCTTTAGTTAGGTTTGATGATTTGATATGGTGGAAGAGTTCTCCGGCTATTGCTATATTGTCATGTATTGATCTTTGTGGCACGTAAAGCACTTTGATAAGGGCTTATTATAAAGGGTAAAATGGGTCTAATTCGGTTGACTAAGATTTTTGATATGATTTTATATGTGACGTTACAGTCATATGGGTCCGAACCGTGAAGGTTTTGAAGGATGGTCGATTTTGGTATTAGTGTAATGTTTGTGTGATTCATGAGAGGGTGCATATTTAAGTTATCAAAAAAGCTTCTAACCATTGATATCGCTTAGGTGTGAGTTGTTTCCCGGAAAACTTTAAAAAACTTACTTGTATATCCGTCTGGACCGGGGCACTTTCGAGTTTATGGAGAAGAGGCTTGTTTGATTTCTAGCCGTAGTTACTTCCTTTGTAAGTAGTTCCGATTGTCCGGGGAGTTAATATTGGTCTGGTATTTGTAAATAGATCTTCATCTATTACCGTAGGTCAGGTCTTTGTATATTGTTGAGAGAAGTGATCTAGAAATGAGCCGAACAGCGTCTTCTTTTGTCTATCCAATTTTTTTGTGAGTCTTATAGTTGTTGTATGTTGTTACATGCTCTATGAATTGTAGCTTTCGTGTGAAAGAAGGTAGTGTTGAGATCTCCCGATTGTAGCCATTGAATTCTAGATCTTTGTTGCCAGTAAGTCGCATGACATTGTAATAATTCGTCATGGGCTATTCTTAGTTGTTTTTCTTGATGTAGCCAGTAATCTAGGTCGGGTCCCAATTGGATTGCACATTGATGTTGAGCGTGCTTTATCTTGGTTTCGATTTTTGATCATATTTGGTAAGTGACCAAAAGTTACTTTGTTCCATTCCATGAGGGCTTGCCCGGTTGTAATGAGTTTGAGTTGAAGGTCGAGGGTAGGTTCACTATCTTGTTGTTGCTCCAAGCCGATTCAACCACTTGCTTGAGTTGGGGATGAGAGATCCATAAGTGTTCGAATTTGTAGTCTTTTGCTCCTTGCCAATCTATTGCTTCTCTTGTACTAATATTGGTGCATGATCAGATGCGATTCTTGGGAGATGTGTAACTGCTGCATGTGGATTTGCCGTCCTCCAATGTTGGTTTGCTAGAGCTCGATCTAATCTTTCTAGAATGTTATCTTCCCCCATTTGGTTGTTTGTCCAGTGTAGGGGTCTCCTCGGAAGCCTAGATCGATAAGCCCCATCGATCCATTAGAGTGAGAAGCGGTTGAGATTGAGCATATGTTACTTGTCTTCCTCCTTTTTTTCGATTGATCTAGGACGTCATTGAAGTCTCCTATTAAGATCCAAGGTATGGATGGGTTGATACTTGTTGAATATTGTTGGAAATTCTTGCCGAGAGATTTTTTACGGTATCTACGGATGCGGTGGGCCATATATACCGGTGCAAAACCATGGTTGTTACGGGAGTGGTGGTGTTACTTTTGCATGGATGTAGTTTTGAGAGTGGAATAGAATTTGGATATTTAGTTTGTCTTCCCACATTAAGCATAGTCCACCTCATTTCCAATTTTTGGACAAGAAGCAATTATTGAGTTGAAGAGTTCAAGATAATCTCTTCATATGTTGTTCCTTAGCTAAAGTTTGTAAAGGAATACTATGCTAGGTTTGTATTGAGAGACTAGTCCTATTAGGTGTTGAATAGAAGGAGGAAGGTTTATGCCTCGACAATTCAATGCTAAGATTGTCATTGTGATATTTTGTGTATGATTTTAAATGGGTTTTGTTGTAATAGGTATTGAGTGGCGGATTAAGTGGGCTTTGTTGTAGTATGGTGGAGGGAGATTGATGGGAAGAATTGTAAACTTTAAAAGGGCTTGATGATGTCTGCAAGAGAAGAGGAAATACAACACATATGTTTCTAGTGAAAAATAAGAAAAAAAAGGGGTTAGACAATCAGTTGAAGAAGATAAGCCAAGGTGAATAAGTTAGTGAAATTTATAGCAAGGAAATGTAGAATATAGGATGGAAATTGCCGGATTTTGATATGAAATTGGAATTACTAGAATGAAGCAAGTAAAAATTAAAAGATTTGAAAATCAGGAGGAAAGGAAGAAAAGTTCATCCACTGGAGAGGAATTGGGGTGAGTAGTTAAGCGGTCAAAAGGATCTCTAAGATTATTCACGTGGTGTATTAAAGCATTCTAGTTCGATCACACAAGAATTTATGAGACAATATTAAAGGAATTTTAAGAGTAATCAAAAACAAAAAGAAAATGGAGAAATGCTAAGAGATTTTAAGAACACGGATTGGTAGTTTATATAGTACTAATTCACAGATAAGTATATGCATACACACCCAAGAAATCTCTATGTAACATTGAAAGTTGAGCAAGCAAAAAGGTGGTAACCACCAGCTCAGTTGAGATATAACCTAATATAACTAGCAAGCATATTATACATATAGGGATGATTATTAACACAGTGAACCAAAAAAACACAGGTGATAAGAGTGATATGTGAGTTAGGATATCCAGGCCCTTGAATGAGTCATTTTCTTTTCTTTGGGTGAATCGATTCGTGAGTCCGGTGTTGTGATTATTCGGTGGGTGGGCATTATAATGGAGGTTGGTCAAGAGAGCTTTCTTCAATGGAAGTAGTGTTAAAGGTGCGAGATAATGGGTGATAGAATGTTCATTTGTTGATATTTCCAAGGAGTCATGCTTGAATCTTTTAGTCATTGATAAAGATTCGTCCGGTGCTTAAAATCTTCATTAGTGACTACTCTTGATGAATCTTGACACGAGGATGAACCAATGCCGGTATTGTTAAGGTATGATTCTTTGGTCGTGGTTGTGTCTTTTAATGGCTGGGTTTCAAGTTCGAATACGATATGAGTTCCGATTCTTCAACGTCGAAACAAGGAAAATGGAAGGGTTTGAAAGGGCACTAATTCGGTATTTTTGAAGTGGTGGCCGAGGCGGTGGAAAATGATCACGGATCATGGTGTATCTTCAAAATTAGTTTTGGAACAAGCCATGCTTCGTAAATGGTTTTTGCGAGTCTCAAGAATCGGAGTGGAAGCCTTCTCTTTGGTACCCTTCTCCATCAAAAATGAGATTCTTTGATTTGTTTAGCTCGAAGATGCGGGAGAACCAAAGGGTTTGAATCACTCCCACTCTGGATCAGGGTCTTCAAGGTTCACATTGTGGATCATTTCTTCATAATAATCATCATCATGTTCTTGTTCAATGAATGGTCCAAGAGCTTGAATCTGAGGATGAAATGGTGCTTGTGGAGGATCTTCAGGCGGAGATGTTGGTGATTGAGCAAATACAAATCAATGCAAAAACTGATGTTCATGGCCAAGTCTGCGAAAGTAGCCGCAAAACAATCTTGGAAGATCTTGAAAGATAAAGTCAATCCAGGTTGGTGCTTCTTCTATCATTAGGAGTATACTCAACCTAATTTTCATGGTTGTAACCGTTGTAGTGGTGAGTAGGATCTTCATATGCTACTAGTTCTCCAAATTCTCTAGTGAGTTCTAATACATTAATGAATCTAGTTTGCTCGAGGTAGAGTTTGTGAAGGGAAATCTCAAAAACTTCAGTGGTGATTTCATAGTTTTCAGGAGTACTGAGTAAAGGTACAAGGTTGAAATAGAAAGTGTCTCCATAAATTACCCTAGTTCCTTGTCTAATAACAAAAAGCATTTCATCTACTGGATTCAAACTTAATCAAGTAATAACCTCTACCAAGTTTGCTAACTGAAATTTCACCAAGCAACTTCCATCTATATTTCAAAAGCATTCCTTAGGAAAAAGGAGTTTTTGTTCATTTTGTTAAAAAACATCCAACTAATTGGTCTTGCCAATGTCTAACAGGAATGGGAGCATTCCTAACATGAGAATTACTAAAACTATTGTAAGAAACATTTCTAGCAACACTGCTAGCCATAGAGAAAAAGCATAAAAGTAACCACAATAACACACCAGAGCAAGGAGAAACATGAAGGAACTATGGATAAAGGGTGAGAGGTAAAAAGATGAAGGTTTGTGAAGTATTTATTTGATTTGAGCAGAGATCAACTAGATTTATAATTGAAAAGAATTTTAAATTGGTTATGTGATTATTATGTTTCACAGGAAACATGGGGTTGTAATTGAGGATGTGAAAATGGTTACGCCTAGAAATTGGCTTAGAATTACTGTTAAAATCTCCTTGTGCCACTTCAAATTCTCGCTTCTTCAAGAGAGAATAAAAAATTCTTCGAGAAGAAAAGAAACCATCGAGGAGTGAACAAAGTGCTTCCTTGGTACTTGTAGCTAAGACGTATTGAGGACCCTCGGGATTAGCGAGAGATAAAAAGGTGAAGTTCATGATGAAAGTGATTTTCATTAAATTTAAATTTGACCAACCCAATTCTTTGGAAATCATCAGTTGGTAATCAATTGAGATAAATTCCATTGACGAAACCAGAACAAATCAAATTAGGTTAAGCAATGGCACTATAGAATTAGGGTTAAGAAAACAACACCAGAGTTTAATCAGACCCCCCTTATAACTTATTCGACTACATCTTGGAAGGGCCGGTGAATATGAGGTTTATTTGATAAGAATTGATGTAAACATGGTGGATGGTTAGGGATTTAGGTTAGTTTTAATTTAATTTAAAGTAAAGGATAAATGTGTATTTACCTAACTTTAGGACACCCCTTATAAGTATAGGGAGGTTGGCCTAATAAGACCATGGCCCCCCCCAAAAAAACCATGATCTCTAAAAAAAAAATGGTTTTTATAAAAAAAGTGGCCATAAAAGGGACTCCCTCCCTTCGGGCCCTACGGTCGGTCGGCCCAATATTTGAAAATTGTACAGTTGATAAAACAGATTGTGCTAAATTAGAAGTCGATGATGTAAAGAGCAGACATAAGACCTCAACATAAGAGATCACGAGTAGAGAAACAGAGGAAACAATGGGCTTGCGAGAAGATTGATGACAAATGCGCTTGATCTAGGCTGGTGGTGCTTTGTCAAAAAGTTGCACTATGGTGGCGGTTGTGGTGATGCAGTCATAGAGTTGTGACTTGGTGGCGCTGGTAGCACTCCAGTCACAGAGTTGTCGGTTGGTCTCGCTGCCGTCCAGTCAAAAAGCTCAATCTAAAGTTGTCGGTTGGTCACTTGGTCTCGCTGCCGCCAGTCAAAAAGTTGCTAGTCGGTGTCGTCCCGCTCCAATCTAAGAGTTGTCAGTTGGTGTTACTGGTGTCACTCCCGCTCTAGTCAAAAAGTTGTGAGTCAGTGGCGCTAGTGGTGCTCCGCTCCAGTCAAAAAGTTGTCAATTGGTGGCGCTGGTGGCGCTCCCGCACCCCTTCAGTCGAAGAGTAGTGAGTTGATGGCGCTGGTGGCGCTCCTGCTCCAGTCAAAAAGTTGTGAGATTTCTGGAAGAATCATATAATTTGTTTCGGGAAAGAAGGGTAACCCAGACTCATCAATGGTGCTTTGTCATAGTGTGCAGATTATACTTGCTGGAAATAGAACAAAATAAATAGAAGAGACTTTTTTTTTTTTGCTAGATTTAAAAACATTGCAGTAGAAGAGATTGAAATGGCTGTTTGTCGGCATGGGTGCACATTACTTTCGGCCAGATGACAACTTAGCTCTAAGCTTCTGAAAGGATCAATTTATGTAGAAAAGTGCAATTGTGTGAAACTGCCTGCTAGTCCGCTACTCTATCATCACAACCAAGATAGGTAAGCAAAAGTGCAAAACCCAGAAAATGTTACATAAAGAAAAAGGCATATCAATTAATCTGTAGATATCATATTGATGAGTACTCCTAAATCATTTGAGGTTTCTAAAGTTGCCTGAACGGAGTTATATTGCAGATTTGATATTGCATTAAATCTGAATCTGATAATGATGGAATTTGAGCTAGCATTTATCGCACACAAAAATGGGACAGCTTAGTTAACCTGGCGACTACAGTAACATCATAGGTACAAAGCAATCAATTGAAGGAGTAATAAAGAAGCATTTTGGTTTGTATCTGAAACAATGAATGATACATCAGGTAACGTATGTGATCACAGTTCCAGATAAAAGACATGCTTATATGACAATTGAGAGGTATATTAGTACAAACAGTTCCAGCTATACTTGCAAAAAAAAAAAAAAAAATCTACACAGATAACACATGAGGAACGTTAAACTAGAAAAATAACATTATCCAAAGGCTCTTTATTGAGTTCCAGTGTTCCACCAAGTGGTGCAATTATGAGGTGGAACGGACAAGATATGTCAAGTAGATGTATCAAATTTGACCGTATTCCAGACATTTTACTTCATTATACACAAGACACAAGTATAATGACAAACTCTACTCTGATAACTTGGTTTTTCATAGTTGTATATCATACATTGAAGTACATGCATTTAAATCTGTTAGAAGCTCACCTCAGTGATTGCCACTTATCCTTGCTATTTTGGCAAGGGTAAGCATAGTCTCTCCCTTCTTCTCCCGTCAGCACTAAGTTGTTTGGGAGGATATTAGACTTGATCAAATGTATCAGGAACTGAGTCTGCTGCAACCCATACTTTTGATGCATGAAAATCCTGTCCAATAAGCAACCATTGAACTAAGAAAAATATGAAAATGAATGAGCAAATTACACTCCTTGCTCTCTATGTGTCTTCAAAACAAGTACCAAACCTGTGAGCTCAAGTGGCGGAATAATGAAAAATTGATCATGACTCACGAGAGTTTTAAAGTGTAATATAACAGCAAATTCAGATCACTAATTGCGCCATCCTTTTCATTATACAACTGTCTCAAGAAATTATTTTGATCACAGCAAACTAATTAACTGCCTTTTTTTTTTTTTTATTTCTCTACTAATAAATCTTGATCACCATGCCTAATGAATTGTAGTAAAATCAGTAGCTCTTCCACCATCAAAATAACGTTTAGGCCCACAAAATGATATTGAATTGCAAATAAGATCCATTTAGCAACATTGGCAGAGATCCTGAAAGTGAACCAAAATTGAAACAAAAATAAGTTAACCAGAATCTAAGGGATATGACAGAAGCATACCATTTTCCACACTATGTAATCTACAGGAATGAAATCAAATGAAATTATGTTGATACCTGAAAAGAGATTTAGAGATTCGCTGTTACCTCAACATTATGAGGTTTCGCAAAAATAACTAAAGATCTTTTAGCTGATTTGTTGAGAGAGTGCTGATTAACAACGAAAAAACAGGATCACTCGGTACAAATTTTCTTTCGCGCATCTTGTGAAGAAATTGCAATGCCTTATCAGTTTCCTTTCCTACAAGAAAACCCTTGATGATGGTATTATATGTTATAGCATTAGGTACACAGCCCTTCTTCTCCATTTCGATGATTAATTTGTCAACCTCCAGTAACATCTTGCTATGAAAAAGGCCATTTATCATTGTGTTATATGTCACTACATTAGGCACTAATCCCTTTCCTGGAATTTCAATAAAAAGTTTTCTTGCATCTACGAACTTGCCAGCTTGGAACAAACCTTGAATAAGTATATTGTAGCCGTAAATATCAGCTGAGATTCCAGTACCCTCCATGGATTCAAATAATTGTATTGCTTTCTCAATGCATCCATTCTTGCAGTACCCATCCAACATTGTACTGTATGTGACAATATCTGGAGATACACCGAAAGTTTGCATCTCATTAAACAAATTCTTTGCCATCTTCAATCTTCCATCTCGGTATAGTCCCGCTAATAGTATATTGTAAGTAACTGTTGTGGGTTTCGATCCTTTTTGTTTCATTTTCTTGAATAACTGCACAGCTTCATCCAACTTATGATTCTTGCAATATCCACCAATTAATGCAGTGCAACTGATAACATCGGGTTGAAGTCCCCTATCTACCATCGAGTCAAACAGTTTCACCGCATCTTTCAACCGACCTGTCAAACATAGACCGTCGATCATTGAGCTATAAGTAAAATGATCAGGTTTTATGTTTAACTTGTCCATCAGTTTAAATAACTCCCAAGCATCTTCTATCATCCCATCTTTACAATGTGAACCTATTAATATAGTGAAGGTTACTATATTGGGTGAAACCCCTTGATCCATCATTTCATCAAAATATCTTCTTGCTTCCTCCCATTGACCATGCCGACTATGACCATCAATCATACAATTATATGAAATCACATTGGCAGAGATTCCTCTATTAACCATCTCGTCAAAGACTCTCTTTGCCTCATTCAACCGGCCTGAATTGCAAAGTCCATTGATCAAAGAACTGTAAACGACTACATCAGGTACAACATTCGAATCGCTATGCATTTCGGAGAAGAGAACCAAAGCTTCATCAACTAAACCTCCTTTACAAAGAGTATCCACGATGACACAATAGGAAACAGCATCAGGTCTGCAATTCCATCTGGACATGTTGTTTTTCAACTGAAGAGCAGGACCCACTTTGCCAGTTCTACAGAGCCCAGATATAAGAGTATTGAATGTAGACGCACCAGGTCGAATACCCATTTGAGTCATTCCGTCGAACACTTTGACTGCAAAATCAATGTTTTCTTGAATACACAACCCTTTAATCAGTGTATTGAAAGTGATAACAGTAGGATGGTAACCTCTCTTTATAATCTCTCCAAGCAAACAAAACCCATGATTCACCTGTCCTGATTGGCAGCAACAATTAATCAAAATGTTAAACGTATATAAATCAGGTTGTACCCCAACCAAACTCATCTTCTTATACAACAAAATGACATCTGAATAGCATTTAATCTTGGATAATGATCCGAATACATGATTAAATGTATCATTAGACGGTAATGGTCTTTCTAAAATCAATTGATCAAAGCATCTCAAACCATCATCAAGCTTCTGAATCCTTCCTGACTTACACTCATCCCTCACAATTTGCTCAAGCTGAGATATCCTATTACCATAACTACCTGCTGAAGTACCATAATAATAACTGGAAAGTAGTCTTGTTCTTGTATGCTGCAGCAACATTTTCTTATGCCCCAAATTCATCCTTTGTTTTTCACCTTCTTCTACCTCTTCTTAAAGAGTGAGATTAAGATGGCAGTCTATTTTTCTTGTGTGTGAAATGAAGGATGTAGGTCTGGAGTTTGACTCTCTGCCCCAGCACTATATGCTTTATAAGTGGATTCTTTATAATTCAAGTACCCTACTACTAGCACAGAGGCATCATATGACCTTATGTGGAAATAATGTTTCCAACAAAATAAGAGACTGGGAGAAGGGAATAAGACGCACTGAATCCTCCGAGTTTTCAAGAAGTATTTTCTTTAATAATGGAAGATTGTATTATTGATGGGAAGATTGTGCACCGTTATAAGTCGATGTAAAGAGCAGACAGTAAGACCTCAAGATAGGAGATCACAAGTACGGAAACAATGGGCTTGCAAGAAGATTGATGAAAAATGCATCTAAGCTGGTGGTGCTCTCGCTCTCTTTTTGGTAGTCAAAAAGTTGTAAGTTGGTGGCGCTCCAGCCCAAGAGTTGTCAGTTGGTGGCGTGGGTGGGGCTAGTGGTGTTCCAGTCGAAGAGTTGTGAGTTGGCAGAGGTGGGGCTCCCGCTCCAGTCATAGAGTTGTGCTTTGGTGGCGCTGGTGTTGCTCTTGCTCCAGTCAAAGAGTTGTGAGTTGGTGGTGCTGGTATCACTCTTGCTCCAGTCAAATAGTAGTTCTTTGGTGGCGCTGGCATCGCTCTTCCTCCAGTCAATGAGTTGTGACTTGGTGGTGCTGGTGCGTCTCCAGTCAAAAAGTTGTCAGTTGGTATAACTGGTGGCACTCTCGCTCCTGTCAAAAAATTGCGAGTTGGTGGTGGCATTGGTGTGACTCCTGCTCCGGTGGAAGAGTTGTGAGTTGGTGGCGATGGTGGCGCTCTCGTTCCAGTTAAAAAGTTGCGAGTTGGTGGCGGCGCTGGTGTAACTCCTGCTCCTGTGAAAGAGTTGTGAGTTGGTGGCGATGATGGCGCTCCTGTTCCAGTCAAAAAGTAGGAAGCTGCTGTCACTGGTATCGCTATTGCTTCAGTCATGGAGTTGTACTCTGGTGGCACTTCAGCTCTAGTCAAAATGTTGTAAGTAGGTGGTGCTATTGGCACTTCCTCCCCAGTCAAACAGTTGTAATTTGGTGGTGCTGGTTGTGGTCCCGCTCCAGACAAAATGTTGATCTCCCGCTCTAGCTACACATTATAAAAGAAATACACAACAGGAAGAAAAACACAGACATGTCAGATCAACAAAGGTTATATGGTACTTTTCTGTCTCAAGAGCAAACCAAATAAAAAGGGACCGTAGGAACACATCTCTGATACAGGTTAAAGTCGTGGTTTTGTTCTTGTCTGGTGTTGACGACTACTAAGCCTTCTTAATCACAAGTTTATTAACAATACTCCGTATATTGCATGGACAAGCTGTACAGATGTTATTGAAAGACATGTGCATGGATGTTGGACTCAATGTCGTTAGAAAATATTTACCGAAATTGACAGATTATGATTCCTACTGATAAACTACCTCGATAATTTTCTGAAATACACCTTTTGTGCGATTAAACTCATGGGTTAGCTTCATCATTGCCTTGTGACAGCTGAAGAAAAACATCAACATGTAAAAAGAGTAAGACAAAAAGGAAAGAAATTAATCACAATTCACAAGCCAGAGTATGAAGAAGCTTCTTGCATACCCTACTATTTGGTTCGCACAGCTATTTTGCATATATTCACAACAAGCCTGAGTTAACTTATCGCACCCCATACTGCAACACCACATGAATCAAGAAATTAGAAGTCTTCCAGAATACAGTTTCCTTCTAGTAGCTAATAAAGATAAGAAGAATCCACTGAAAATGGCTTGATTGGAGGTAAAAGACAAAGCCTGAGTTGTTTTTTCCAACTTCCACAAGGATAAGGCGAAAATAATATCGGAGTCTAATTAAAGCAATCTTAAAATGGTAACAAATTTTTCCAGATTTGTAACTTAGTCACAAAAACAAAGACAAGAATACTAATGGCATCCATAATAAGTTTCAGTTACGCTAATACACAATTGATCCAAGTGACTTCAATAGATTGGACTATTCAATTAGTGTGTGCAGTCATTGTTTATGCAGCATTGAAACGCACACAGAAAACATCTCATTATCTTGATTTAACTACTCATTTTCCCGAATGGCATATCTTGTCAATTTATTAGATCTTAAATTCATATAATTAATGTTGAGGGCTATGTAAATAAATTGTCATACCACGTACCATAAGCTGCTACTTTTTATAGTTTCAACATAGATTTCGATTGCAGGTATATCCATGTAAGGTTTCCTGCCCATAGAATAAGAATGTTAGTATGAGCAAAGACAAAAACGGAAAATAATGTCACAAAAGAGTGTTTGTTCAAAAATTATCACATGTGTTTCTCATTAACTTCTCTAAATCTCTTTTCTGTTTCGGTGCAGAACAGTTCTAGTGCAAGAACAATAAACCAAGCGTCACCGTCGCTGCGTAAACTTTGACACACTTTATACTGGTTTCCAAGTGTACCCTGCGGTCATCAACAAGTTTACAAGTTACATTGTTACCCATTAAAACAATTTCTCATTAACAATATCCAGAACTGAAAAATATTCTATGGAAATCAGTAGTTATCAAAGTAAAATCAATAAAACTACAAGATAAAACCCTATTCAAAAGTTTATGTGTCAAATACGTACATCCTTGAAGTTTTGAGCAAGGAGTTCAGCCAGGTTCTGCTTGAGGGCTGATACATCTGCCATTTTTCAGTAAGAAATTAAACCAAAATATAAAAGAACAAACAAAGAGAGTATCTAGGTGTATGAGAGAAATGAGATTAAAAGATGACTTATGTAGATATTATATTTATATAGACTGTTTTGAAAGATTGGTGACACACACTCATAAATATGGTTCTTTGAATGTGGTTGTTTTATGCGTCTAATTCGAGAAAAACAAAATTGGAAGGAATGAGGAAACTAGATACAGAAAAAGAATTTTGTTTTATTATCTCATTATTTCCCTTAATCAGTAGTTAATACCATGTCAATTAAAGCCCATGAAAACAAATGAAGACCGGTTCCTCATTTTCAGTATAGATGAAAGGTTATACTCATAGTATGAGGAACATTGCTGCAGGGGAAACATGGTTCGTACGTGTTTTCCCAGCAAAATTGAGATGAAGAGACATAAATATAGGAGATAATAAAAGAGACCCCTCTTGCGTAACTTCTTTACTCATTCAAATTGTGCTTTTCTGAAATTAGACAATACAAAAGAACAACATACAAAGAACAAATTAATGAATATGACTCACCATTCTTTCTAACAAAACCTATATAATGTTTCAGATTTTGACACACAGTTTTAATCACATTTACATTGTTCTGTGGACGACAAATGAAAATGACGAAGCTAATCATTGTTCCAGAAAACTTTCTATTTTGTATATATGAAATTATGAATAGTCTCTAACTGACAAAACTAAATAGATATTGAAACCTAGCTAGCTTCCAGTCAACAAATACGTTGAATCCACACGCAAGATTATATGTAAGATACAAAAATATTCATTGAATGGACTGTAATGCGTGGTACCTCATGCTGCTTCCTTCGAGAAAGCGAACAATGAATTCCACCCAGACAATACCAATTACATCACATGTTTCTGCAAAATTGAATAAAATCACATGAACAACTTCAGATTGATGCCACTTTAGTAAACTTATCATTTATGCTCAGCAAACTTACTTATTTCGATCTATTTCATTCATAATCTGTTCTATTTCATTTACGAACAAAGGCTGAATCCCCACAACCAGCCCCTTCATTACCAATCTGCCATACTTTTGTTTTTCCGAAGGGGAACTTCTGATGTAAACGAATCCGATGATGAATCTTAAGCGTAAACCAGTACCAAGCAAATGTCACATTACAAATCGAAGAAAA
Source organism: Papaver armeniacum (assembly GCA_023531295.1). Lineage (NCBI taxonomy): Eukaryota > Viridiplantae > Streptophyta > Magnoliopsida > Ranunculales > Papaveraceae > Papaver > Papaver armeniacum. The sequence continues at coordinate 159,182 of JAJJWW010012645.1, forward strand.
TTAAAATCAAATTCTAGAAATTTACATATACATTCCATCATGCATCTGGTATATTTGACCGACCAACACGGCCATAGCTCAACTTATATAAGCAAAAACCTCATGAGAGACGAAATGCTTCGGCATCATTCTGATAATTAAAACTGAATCATGTGCTAAAGATTTTATCGAATTAATAATTTTAAGAAAGTATGTCAAGCCATAATGGTAACCTAATCCGCATAGTTAAACAAGAATCAATGAAAAAAGGGCCAAACTATTGATTGCTTTCAAAATTATGGGATGATTTTTCTTCTAGATAATGTAATTAGCATATTATTATCACACAATTGTGAATTTTACTGAAATTGAAATTTATAATAAACAGATGAATGAAACAGGTAAAATTAGATTGTGTATAAACCTGGAATAATTAAGCTGCTAGCTGCTCTTAGCCCTGCTTCTGAGATGAGGGGGATGATCAGAACCATCATCACCAGCAAAATTCAGTATCAATATCTACCATGGGTTTCACAAGGAAGAGTTCTGAATTCTCCAGCGGAATTTCAAATGTGAAATGTGGATACTTTGTTTTCGCCATCCTTCGGTTCTTGCCTTCTTGAAACTTGGTTTTAATTTTTTTTTCTTTTTTTTTCCACTGTTACCCTTGAATCTACCGCTAGCGGTTTGGACTGTGGAGCAACTTTGGATAGCATTTTAGAAGAAGTTACTTTCGGCTTCTGGAAGTTGCTTTTCGGATATTGAAAGTCGAAAAGTCAGAAATCAGTTATAGCGCGTTTGGATACAAATTTGCTTCGAGCTTCTCGAAATAAAGTCGAAGCAAAACATTTTACTTCACAAAAGTTAACTTTTCGTTTCCGGGAAGTCATTCAAATTGTTTACCTAAACTAACCCGACTTTTTGCTTCAGTCAAGTCAAAAAGTCGGATGTGTATCCAAACGCGCTATTAGGCAATAATCTTTAACTACTTATTATAAAAGCAGGAGAGTCTGATTTTTGTGAATCAAGCTAGAAGTTGGAAGCAAAAAAGTTTGGATAGAAGTCAGAAGCAAAATAGTTGCTTCTGACTTCTGCTTCCGATATCTGCAATTGATACCACCCGATAAGTTGTTTTTTTACTTATAGAAGCAAAAAAGTCAGAAGTTAGTTTAGATACTCAATTTTAGAATGACTTTTGGAAGCAAAAAAGTGAAGGAAAACCTATTGCGTCTGACTTCTACTGGAAAGTAGAAGTCAGTTTGGGAAGGTAATCTCAAACATTTCATATCCAAAGTCGAATAAGTGAAAAAAGTCAGAAGTTAGTTTGGGAATGTAATTTCTAAATGACCTCTAAAAAGAAGGGTTATATGAAGCAAATTATTTTTGCTTCTTACTTTCGTAATCAACTTGAAATTTTGGTAACCAAACACCCTTGAGACTCCTACTTTATTTCTAATTACCATGATTGTCAGTTGACTATCTAAGGTAAAGGAAAACTCGTAAGAAGCCGCCAAATCAAACTCCCTTAGAGACTAGGGATGAGCAACGGATGCAATATGATGTGTCCAGTCTACCAATATAGCAGATCCCCAGTTGCGGCTAGGAGGACTAGAGGTGAGTGGATTAACATATTTCAATTAAAATGTCGAATAAATTACAAAAATATGGTTATATGATCCAAAGCTAGAGTTACAGTTGTAGTATGACAAAAATGTATATTGAAGGTGTGCCAAACTGATTGAGAATAATCGTAACATTCTAAACACTAACGAGCACTGTAGTAGGAAAGTATGATCCGAGTTCTCATGAAGTAATATAATTAAGATGTTATTTAGATTAGCTAAACAATAATAAAGCCAAATAGGATTGTAATTGATTGAAACAATAAAAGAAGAGATATGCAAGTGATTTTTCGTTGTATACGTGTTTATCTTTTGTAAAACTCATATTGTGAACAACCATAGAATAGCAACACATTAGTCTATCCCCGAGATTCTTTATTTCACCAATTAGATTAGTATATTGGATTTTATTTCACCAATAATAAGGTTTGAGAATGCAACCCAGTCAAAAATTTATGTTCTATAGATTAGGGTCATCCCCTAGCATCAAGCACATTGGTTCGACCTGCTTACCAGTGTTATACCTATACGAAATTACTCAACATAATTCATTTGTCTGATCTAGCGAGTTACTACTTCTGTAAAAGTTTGGATGAAAACTATACGGTCGGTTACACAACCCTCAAATAGTGATAGAATCGTCAATAACTAGAATATTTTATATATATACTTAAACAATCTAGCAATCAGTCATCATCATAAAAAGTAATAGAGGCAAGCGATAACATGATTAAAACTGTAAATAAACTTAAATATTTAATAACTAAGCTTCTCTTTGAATTCATACTTAATCGATAATAATTACCTACTCATGAATTTATTACAACCCATGAAAGTTATAAAGAAAAAAATTGAGTTACCACGGTTTTCCCTATGAGGGGAAAACCATATTCTTTTTGTGCTAGCTTCTCATATTCCCTTGTTGGCTAGTTTGATCTTGTAGGTATGAATGACTTGTTTTAGTTAGCCTTAGATGTCTTCTAATGCGACCCTCAAACATTGCTTTCAAATCTCCTCATATCATAAAAGTTTTAGTACAAAAAAATACAAAAAAAAATTATTTTCGAGGTTTGTTGGGTTATGGAACTATGTTGTCAGAAAACCTCCTGGATGTAGTCGTTACGTTGTTTGTTATATAACATCTTTGTTTGTCGGCCATCCTTTTCAGCAACTAAAGATCTTTGACAACTAAAATATAGGATTTAATTTGGGAACCGACTTGTTCTCGTTGATCGAGACCACTTTACTTCTTGGGTTGATCTTCAATCCTTTGTGTATTTGGGCACATTTTTTACTATTTTTGGATGATTTGACCAATTGATAAATGTGAAATTGAAAACAAAGATAATATAACTCATATGAAAACCAACATATACGTGTATGAGTTTGATACTAGTAGTATATGATATGCATATATCATATATTATTGATATTGATGAGGTCGTTGGATGTCCCTTTTGCTTTGAAAAATGGAAGGTTGAAGATGATATGAGAAGAACTGTTTGTGGTCACGACTATCATAGATCTTGTACCGAAAGATAGATTATCCAAATAAATATGGGAAGCGAAGAACTATTAAATTATTGTGTCGAGAAACATTGTTATGTCATTGCCATTATTAGAGGGAGTTGTCTGTCATCTTTGGTGATGTTGTTGTGCTAGTGACATTGTTCTACAAATACTGAACCCATTTTCAAACAAAGTAACTTATCAATCACCTGTCGTCATATTAACATGATCTCGTATTAACATAAGTAAAAAGGGCAACAAAAAAATTTAGAAAGAATGGTGGATCATATTCATTGTCAATTACTTCTTTGCATAGATTCTTGTTTGTTTCCATATTTTTAAAACATAGATAATGATTGAAAATGATAAATTGTATTTTATTTTTCGCTTGATAAATAAAAGATTTTTATATTGTAAAAAAGTTGGATTTATCATGTATTTTTTTTTTGCTGAATCATATATATCAAGCACCATTTACAGTTTGCACACTCACCATAGATTCTGCACTATTTAAAACCGAATCAAAGACAAATTATGATCTAAACTATAGCTTAAATAATTAGTCATGCGTATGAAAAGTTGTAAACTCGTAATGATAGTTGAGGGTTGCACTGACAATGCATTTTGGTATTTACAAATTTAGGTTCACCCTTATCACGAGGGGAAAATCTAGAGGGGAATCATGTGGGTCATATCCCCACATATATTTTTTTGAATCTATTATTAGCTATATATTCTCTAATAGTACTGTAAACCTAAAACTAGCTTATTGCTCCCACAATATTTTTTTGAGAATTACTTGAAAATATGGGTATTTTATAAGGGGTTAGTCAATTAGGATTCGTGAAGATTTCAAAAGACTTGTAGTTTGAGAGAATTTGAGAGTGTCTCTTTCAGGGGGTTAGTCAAATGAGATTTCAAATGACTTTTGGAGAGTTCTGAAATCTACTGTTAGGCCATTGATATTTTTGGAGAGTCTTTTAATGTCTCTTGTTATTGGTTAGAGATTTTTTTTAATATTTAAATTCTCTGAAACTCCATGTTATTGGATTATGATTTCGTAAGAGTCACTCCAACACTCATGTTATTCGAATGAGAATTGAATGTCATTGATTTGTTATTTTCAGAGATTTGGAGAGACTTTTTTATGAAAATAGGCATGATAGAAATCTCTCCCCAAGAGGTAGGTATTTTGAGAGACTTGGAAACTTGGGGAATATTTATTTTTGAGAGTAGGACCAGTTTTTTTTTCTCTTTTTTTGTTTGAAATGATGAAAGTAACGGTCCATTTTTGCGTAGTAAACCAGTGGCAAGATAACATAGAATATAAAATGTGGGATGAGTGGAATAAAAAGAATGAAAACATAGGCATAAGACAACAGTGAGATTTATTTTGACAATGAACACATATTTTACAAGGTATTCATGGTACTTTTATTGATATTATTGCGTGCATAATAAAGTAACCAGTAGATGTTTTGAATTTTTGATTAGATATTATACATTTTTTTCTCTCTACAAATCACAGAGACTCTTTACGAATATCAATTTTTTGTTTCTACAAGTCACAAAGACTCTCTAATATACTCTCAGAGAATCATTGGAAATCTCTATATTTTTCAGAGAATCTCCGGAAGTCACTCAAATTAAAAATCTATGAAAGTCTATAGAAAACTCAATTGACTACCCCCTGTTTGTAAGTTTATAAACTTTGAGAGACTCTTGGTGAATTTTTTGAGAGATTTGTAGAGACAAATCTTATCGAATTTTATGGATTTTCGCATACTATAGAGATAAAAATATATTATTAAATAAAAAAATATTTGTGATTACAAAAAAAAAAAAAAATCAAAATCCATTTAAATTTCAAAAAACGTTATATATTTTAGTAAAACCTTGATTTCAAAGTTTATATCTAGTAATAGGGAATCTGAAGAATTTTATCAGAGTCCCTATCCAGTAAAGAGGATCTTCAGAAACTTGAAAGAAGTTGATCCACTAACAAAAAATTTTATATCTTTCTAAGAATCTCCAAAAATCTTTATTCACTAACTATCCGATGTTATATATTTGGTTATAAACTAGGTTCATTTTTCATCCCTACGAACGAAAAATGACTCTATATTAAGGATTTTATATATAAATGATCTCTTTATTACCGAAACGCTGTTTACCTTCCACTGGTTATTCATTTTTAGATTCTACTACTTCTTTCTGCCCTAATACAAGATTACAAAATTCTATAATGATTTTATTTAAAAAATTATAATTCCAATTTAAATGAACAATGCATTATTTTTAGTTTTAGGATTCGATGATGCTTATCACAAATTGGACTTGTGAAAATCTATTTTAAAAATTGATCCCCTAGTTAGTAACTTTTGGTTCCCCTGCTAGTATTTTAAGTTTGGCAACGACTTGTCCAGAACAAACTAAAGGAGAACCAGACCATTTTGCATAATATATAAACTTGGTTAATTTTGAATGAGTTTGATCGATTTTTGCAATACCCTTGTAACAAAAGTCTGTATCTGAATTTTGGAAACTTTATAAGTCGATTAGGTTTGACATATTTTTGCAATCCCAGCTTTCGAAATAAAAATAGAGATTAGTGATATTCAAATTTTTCTCATAGTTCCTGAAGGCTCTAGGAGGCAATCTTAAAAATCGGGGTCTTTGATTTGTCACCTAGACATTAGAATTTTGTTTTAAAAAATCAGTGTTTACACATATATGAAACTATATTGTTTACCCACACAAAATTATATATCATTTGTATCTAGATTATTTGAAATCGGAAATTTATTGTTAAAAATGTTTACGAAAATGTCCAATTTATAAAAAATCACATGTGAAAAAAAAATTATACGAAAACACCAAATCATATTGCAGGAGAAAAATTACTACGTATGTAGATGAATCACCACCTGGAACACCTGAAAGATTCGAGCGTGAGTATGATATTGGTAGCCTAATATATGATATGGTTTGTCGTCCGTTATAGGGCATGTTACACACACGAGTTTTAGGAAAGAGAAGATTGTGTTGTCTGGAGAAGGAATGAAGGTTGAAAAATATAAGGTCGAAGATAATTATGAACCTGAAGAGATTTTCAAAGTTCCAGTGGTTAAGTTTGTTCTCATAGAAATGATGGGTATTATGGAAATTTTTAAAGAACTGGCCACTGATTGGCTATACTTATGGATGGATTCAGACAGAGAAAGAACTAGCATCGGCTTTGATATTAAGGAGGTTTGTAGAGAAGCAAATGATGATATTGAAACAAAGTGGGCTTCATATGCATCTTTTACCTATGAGGTACCCAATAACGCGTGATTGGGTAAAGCCTTTTTATATAGTTAATAAGTCGTTCGTTAATGTTGTTTCTGTTAGGCAAGAAGTTGATATCAAGGCGGGCAAAAATTTCTCGATTTTGCAATCCAGGTTCTTACAAGTTCTCTATAATGTTCCGTTTGGTACCACTTTGAGTTCCGGGTTATGTCAATTCCCATTATTAGCTTTAATTGTTGCACGCTTTTGGTAGTTTGTCCGTGATTGATCCAAAACATCATGATGGGTCAAAGGGACTCATCGAAATATTACTTCTAATTGGGACCGCATGTAAAATCGAGATCGAGCATATGGTTCTAGAGCCTGTGATTGTTGTGAGATCAATGGGACAATAACCATGAAAAAAGTTATATTGTTCGTGAGTTTAAGAGTCCTCCCATATCCATTGACTACGCATGAACTGTTTGTGTTGTTGTTTGATTTTTTTTTAGGGGTAATTATAGAGGTAGTAATCGAAGTAAGCCTATGATTTTTATCCTTTTTTTTTCTTTTTTATCTATTTTCATTATGAAATATGAAATGTTGAACTCTTGTATTATATTAACACTAATTAATTTAGTGAGGTAATAATAATACTATTAACATTATATATACTTTATTGAATTAATATCTAATCAGTGTTTTTATTTGTAATTTAAAAAAAAAATTGATATGACAAAATAACGATTGTTTACATTTTTTTTTTTTTTTTATAGTTTTCATTAATTAAAGTTGAAATACAAAATTAACACAATCCTTACAAAATAAGGTAATATGTGGTATTACCAGAATATGATTCTCCAATGATAACTGCGTGTGTTTTCTATATGACAACACAAACTAGAATCTTCCTTCCTGCTTAGCATTCAATTTTCCGAAAAGTGAAAGCAATATATCCGTATTCCCGAACCTTACTACATTTTGACCTATTATTTGCCTAGATGTAAAAAAAAACATTTCGACTTAATCATAAATGAATTTAAATTGGTAATTAAAAATTCTTTCAAAAATATTCTTACTTATCCAATTAATTTGTCAAATCCTTGTAACCGTTGAGCATAAAATGTAAAAGAAAAAAGAAAAAATCGAAAAGTTAACTAGTATAATAAAGGAGAAAAAACTTTGATTTAAAAAAAACCTTTTGCATTGCAAATTTATATATGTGTAATAACAAGAAAACTGGGATTAATCGTCATCGAGTTTTGATTTCATTGAATTATATTTTTATTAAAGAAAAGAGTGTAGGTTAAGTTGGGTCACGAGTATAAAGTAATATTGTCCATTGTGGCGCCACAAGGTTAAGTTGAAGATGAAAATGCGTTAACAATTGATTAACAACATTGACATTTTATATTCATTTACATATTATACAAGTATCAAACTCCAACCTAGACAATTTTGGTACCATGTGTAAGTACCATGTGATTAAAAGAACCTAATTTGTTTTAATAACTTTAAATCTGGATCGATAAAAGAGAGTACGGGGTGTTCATACTCGACTTTGTTTATGCCCGAAGAGTGAGAGATAAAAAAAACAAAGTCTTTTTTTTTTTTGTTAAAAGAAGATAACATCAAAACTACGAAACGATATTTATATTGTTGTGATCATAAATTTTATGAGCAGAGAAGAAGAAGAGGTTTTTGAGTGAAAGAAAGTAAAAACCAGGGTTTATATAAACGAAAATGATTTTTGGGTTTATATGCACTAGCTTTTCCAAAATCTCCTTATGTGTCATCTATGTGGATAAAAAAATGAAAATGATTTTTGAACGGCCTTCACAGCTAGCTCTTCTGAACAGCTCCTTACGTGTCATCTATGTAGATAAAAAAACAAAAAGAAAAATTCAACCTCTTCTTTGAAAAACAAATTTTTTATGCTTGTGATTTTCAAAACAATGTCTCTCTTTTTACTCTTAGAACCTAAAAGTAATACAGAATCCTCTCATTCTCATTCGTTCTTAAATCGAATCATACCCAATGGTGAGATCAAATAACTCTCACTGGAAATATTTTGCAAGCCCAAAGAATAGAATAAAATTGTGTATTTAATGAGTGAGCATCATTTATTACTATTATTGAGGCAACTATTTTGTTCATGGCGGTCAGCTACTATCTTGGCTATTTTTTGTTGCTTTTCTATTGGATTCAAATTTGGACTGATTGAGATTGTTGCTTTGGGTTCCGCTGCTAGCTTAATTGTAAGGTCTAAACTTTGTGAATTCTTACAGCTTATTAGCGTTATGTAGGACTAGTTTTAACAGTATGGGATCCATTTAGTTCCCTATTTAAGTAAAGTGTGCAAGTTAGATTCGTTACCACAATGTGTTATTATAACCTTGACAACACCATAACAACAATTTTTCGTAAATCAAGTGTCCATCATAAAGCAGATTTACAACTTCATGCTTTTCCAAAAATTCAATATCTCCCAAGTGCTTCAATTGTAAATCAATTCTCCCATTAATTGCTACAAAACCAAAGAAGCCGAAACTTACATAATATTT
>JAJJWW010012646.1:0-122310 GCA_023531295.1 Papaver armeniacum
CAAATAGTCCTGCTGAAAGATGGTTGAGAACTCAGATTTTCGAGACGAAGTTATCCATGGGCATGCTCTAGCGAGAAAGATAGTTGAGACCAGATTTTCGAGATGAGTTATCCATGAGCTTCTCACTGCTTTTTTTTTTTTATATATAAAAGGAGTATTTCCTCGGATCTCCAAACTCTTGATCTTGAGCGGAGGCTCTATCCCCGACCTACTTATTCTAGAGCAGTGGGCTCCGGACTACTCGGGCTACCTCGACGGTCGGCTTCGATATTTTTGAATGCCTGTTGATGGCATGTCTCTTTGAACAAAAACAAAATTCACTGACTCAGTTTTGGGGTTTTCCTGCTGGGTATGTTGAACAAAACGGAGTCCTTAAGCGTGGCGGGGACCAGGAACGAAGGAAGGAAAAACCTTTTCAAGACCACACAGAAATCTAAAAATTCCCAAGTTCTTCTCAAGCCAACAACAAAATCCCTCCGGAAACACCAAATTGAAGAAATTGTAAGTACGGTGTTGAGTCGGGTTGCCCGTGCAGTCGTGGATTATCTTCCACCACCATGGAATTCGACAAAGAAGTACAAGTACAGAGTAACACAAGAGTTTGGTTTTCGGTGATTCTTCCACACTTGAAATCAGTGGAGATCGAGAACTTCTATTATATATATAGATTTTACGATGAAGATAGGGGCCATTGTGCAGATTCTGCAAATATGGAAACTACCAACTATTCCAGCTGGAAACTATTGCGTGAAGACTTGAATTGGTTTTAACAACCATCCTGACTTGGTCCGTTCTGCGGTAATCCCTTGTTTGGCAGGACTATCCTTGACACGCAGTACAGCTCTATAGGTGAATCTCTCTCGCTTCCTAAACCCTAATTATTCAATCTTTTAAGCCAATTGTTGAATCCATGAAACAGTGATGAAGTTCTTCATATGTTTTTCTTTTTCTCTTAACTTACTTGATCAATATGGTTTCCTCCCTCGAGTGTCCTGGGTATCATGGGCATGCACAAGGTACGGGACGGTACGGCGCTTTGCCAAACCCGGTGACAGCTGTGTACCTCCTATGGCTCGAGCACCTCATACCTTGTACTCGTACTGTGCATTCGCAGCAACACGGGACTGGGGCCGGCACTGGGCAGTGCATTTAATCCCGGTACGGGACGGGGCGGGACCGGTTCCTTACCTATAGCATATGTAACAAAAAAAAAAAAAACAGGAAGGAAAGATGATCATCATCACCAACCTTAAAAAAAAACGACCATAACATGATTGAGATTCACTGATAGATTAATTGCTCATGAGAGCAGGATGTGATACAGACATGAGAATTACCAAAGATGACGAGGAATTCTCGGTAAAAAAAAGTTTTGGAGTTACTGATTTGATTAATCAATAACAACGATGATAAGGTACAAGACCTCATGTGCTTGAAGCTGCCGATACATTAATATTACTTAACTTTGTAATAATGAATGGAGCAGATGCGGTACTGTGAGGATCACTAAATACTATAGGAAACACCATCAATGTAGTAATAGGAAATTAACCGAGTAAAGTCCGTGATGGGAGAAAAAGAAACACGCGATTGATTTCGCAAGAAACATTGTTTTATATAAAAATAATAATAATTTGTGATCTAATTGATCACCAGAGCAATGGATAGAGATTACCATTGAAAGGGTATAACCCCTACTATCAACGGCTAGGATTTAACCCTAATTTCAATCGGATGGAGATCCTCGGTACTACGGGGCGGGACGGGACGGGAATAGCATAGAGCCGTTACTCGTACCTACTCGAGCACGGTACCGAGTTTTGGTACCTCATACTGTCCCATCGACCACGGTTCCGAGGGCGGTGCAGGTGCGGTTCATGCGTGTCAGTGCGGTTCCATGGGACGGGACGGTACCTGCGCCCTATCCTAAAACTTGTGAGAGAAATTATAAAATTTTCAAAATTTTGATTGACGGAATAGGGTTTAATTGAAAAGCTTGATAGCAGTAAATCTAGTGTGTTAAAGACACTAGCCCACATAGGATAAGCATTTACCATTCTATTTTGGTTACATCTATATGATTTCAATTTGAAGGAATTAAGCTTTCATTGTTCAGGAGGAATTTGCATAGACTGCGGTGTTGGCTTTCTCGGCTTGTCCTATTTGTGACGTTACAGTGCCTTCAACTGGGCTGGAAAGGTATTATCATATGTGTTTTTGTTATATTTGGCTTTCTTATAAGTTTTGGTATTGAATTCAAAAGCTGCATTATTCTGATGTTTTGGACAAATGAACACAGGCACGCAAACAATCATTTTGAGGGGGAAGAGGAACTTGCAAAGGACATGAAGTTGTCTCAAGAACTTGCGAGGGAGGACATGGAGTTGGCTCAAAAAAATTGCCCTTGGACCAACTAGACCTTGTAATACAGTATGTTATTCACTATCTACATCTTTATTGCTAATACATAAAACTGACTGAGGAGAAAGAGACACAAACTGTGCCTTATTGGAATCTAAACATCAAAGAGTTTAGATTGATACCCCTGGTTACCTGGTGTTTAATATCTTGTTTATATGTGGTTCTCGAGTCAAATCAACGCATGCTACTAATGCAGTATCTGAAAACTAAAACAAATCGTTCCGAATATCTTTGTTAGGTGAGTCTTTTGAAGTTGCTCCTTAAAAACACATCTGCAGGATAATCTGATATTTTGATTATCAGATTATCGAAATATTTTGATATTTTGATAATCTTGTATTCAATCTGATTATGGAGATGATTCAGAACCGGGTACCTCAAGATGTAATAGTAGGACGAGTGACGATGCATCTATTCCAGAGAAAATTTCCTGTTTAGTTAGTTTATGAATTAGAAGCTTTTACTATAAAGTTGAAGGGGGTGTCATGGCTTTGTTGAGGAGATGTTTAGAATTGGAAAGACAAAATTCGGGTTTATAGATCATTTTCAGTCTGTTGAGTCAGAAGATTGAGGGTGGGGTTGTGGATGGCGTGACATCCAAATGATATCCTCACATTTGTTAATGCAAAAGCAAGAAGCCAAGGAAGTAATGTTTGGCAGGTCAGGATTTGTTCCTGATATCGCGTCACTCCAAAGATGGCTCGAGATTGCTTTGCAGAGAGGTTTTGAAATTGAAAGTTGATGGAATTAGATAGACTTTCCCTATCAAGGCAGTAACGTTGTGTTGTTCGTGCATTGGCATATATATATATATAGATTAACTATCGTGGATGGTAGTGTAAGAGTGAACACCTAGGTGCTAGGATTATCTACACACCATAAGATAAAAACACAAGATGCACCCAATCAGTGTGTTTGAGGGAAGTAAGTAAAACACTCTTTGTGACGTTAGATGTCCTTATGATCCGTAAACAGAGGCCTTTATGCCTTGATCTAAGGCTGAAACTTGAACGAAACAATCACTAGATTGAATATTTTGGCTTAATATCAATTACTCGTACTCGCTAATGCTAAAACTTTTAGCGTATGCGTATCCATGTGGTCACGGCAAATTTTACTAAGCTTGAAAACTAGAAAACAGAATCCTAAAGCCAAATTTCACTAATTCACTTCAAAATCTGCTGCCAAGGCTGTTGCCAAAGCAGTAAGGTTTTTTATTTTTTCAAGTTACTTACCTTAAGTAAATTCCAATTCTGATTATAGCTTACCTTACCTTCATCTGTATGCCTTACTTTGCAGCGAATGACCCCTTCTACCCCTCAAGTGAAAAGGACTGGAGCATCGAAACACTTGTTGCCATGAACCTATCGTCTTCCACTTCCAAGTCTGATGTGTGAGTATATATGCCAATGTTATACCTTACACTTTCTGACCATTGTCACATTTCAGTTCGGTGTCTTAATACTCTTTTGTCGTAGGATCGAGTTCTTTGAATGGCCTGGGGATGTTGTTGATGTGCGTTTCTCTTATTATCCTAGTGGAGAATTCAGGGGAGTATGCCATATTGAGTTTGCAACTGAAGAAGCTGCAAAGAAGGTAGACTTCCTAGCTTATGCTTCAGAATTGCTTCAGAATTATTGCAAATTCTGTATTCTAACTTGTACTCGTGCCTCATGGTTAATTTACCATTGCAGGCAATGAAGCTGAATGGCGAATATTTATCGGGCAGTTGGGTAAAACTTGGATTTTCTCGTGAATCCATTTTTGTTCGAGGTTTCGATACTTCTTCTGGAATCAACGAGGTATAGCAAGTTCGTGCAGATCTTATTATTTTCTGTCAATTGGTTTGTTCCACACTCGATTTAATTCCCCGGCAAACAGATCCGGAGCTCCCTAAAAGAGCATTTCTCATCTTGCGGAGAGATCTTATGGATGCACATTCCAACATTTCATGACACTGGTGTTGCTCGCGGGTTAGTAGTCTACCACGTTGCGCTTTGCAATCCCTTCTAAGTATTTTTTGTTACAATCAGTGCCATAGCTTGATATTTAATAAAAATGTTAAATCTGCTTCGTGGAGGAATGGTTATGACTTATGTCAACAAGTTTTTTTGTTTTTTTTTTGTTCCACAAACCCATTCTAACGTTGATGTTTTTGTATTTGCAGGATTGCTTTCATTGAGTTTTACCATCTTGATGCTTTCCCAAAAGCACTTGCGATGAATGGGCATAAACTTGGTGATTATCCCTTGACAATTGAAGATGCGACACCATTAAACCGTAATGTTACAGGAACGGGTGGTAGAGTTGTATCATCTGGAGGACGTTTTGGTCCTTATGGTGGCCTAACTTATATTCATACGTTCTTACTGCGATCTGATAGAGGTTATGGTGGTGCTGGCTTAGGAAGAGTTGGAAGCCCCTATCGCCATCCTTCAGGTTAGTTTGCTGTTCCCGATTTTTTCTCATAAACATGTATGTTACATCTTTGGTTTGTTGTGACCATATTCAAATTCTAAACCCAAACCAATTCTTAAAATGCAGGAAAGAAAATCAAATTTGATTATGATGAACCTGAAGGGGAGGAAACTGCGCAGTGTACAGGCACTCAATCCACTGTCTGAAAATCATTATTATCCTAGAAACAGGGCCTAATTTATGGTTAACCTGTTTGTAGTAGGGTATCTTCAGGAAGCTGTATGATTTATTTTGGTAGTTTGGGTTTATTTATGAAATTTTTTTTTTTTTTTTTTTTTTTGAGAAGGAGAAATTTATTTATAGGCTCGAATTGTCAAGTGTTACATGGTTTAGGAATGTGGCATTCCTAGTCTTTACAATCAGGTAAATAAACATTAGCATAATTAATTCCCAATTGTAAGCATTAACTTCTGACGAACTTGTTCGATAGGACCTTATCTCCTTGATGGCGTCGATGTTCCCGTGAGTTTTGATTCCTGTTACCTGCATAGTTTCATCCCAATCTTGTTCAATTGTTGATCTTGGAGTTTTAATCCACAGTTTGCGCACAACACAACAGTTATAGCTAGCCCGATAGTTGATGTGGTGGTGGTGGTAGATACGGAGTGTGAAGGTTTTGACACCTTCTTCAATGACTATCCATAAGAATAGCCTAAGATTTGATGGGTACTTCTTAGTGTGAACCTTGAAATAATCCCTTGGTGTTGATGATGGTTGTGTAGCCGATCGGTTGGTAGATTGGTAGCCATTGCTGCTGTGATGTGGTGTATGGCTCATGTCCCGCCCTTCTGTAAGGACATGTTGTCGTTGGTGATGAGAAACTTGCATAGCGGCATCCTGTTGTTGATGACCCGCAGAACCTAAACTATCCTTAGTACTACTAATAAGCTTATCTAAAAACATGGAAGAAAAATACATAATAGTAGATACAGGTTGACGATTTTGGTCATTTTCATACTGTTTGGCAAAGTTGTATCGACTCCTCTCTTCGTTCCTTGAAATCAGCTGTTTATGATGGGGGTGGTAAGAGACTGATGATGGTAGTTGTGTTTGCTGGAGATGGTGCGGAGCTGAGTTGTTGGTGTAGCACTGTGGTAGTCGAGAGTGAACATAGCCTCGTAGAATGCTCCTTGACAAGTATGGGAGAGACCATAACCTGAACCTAGATATAAAGTACAACTACAATATTGTGTCATATCACACTTATTTATATACAATAAAGGAAAAGTTAACCTAACATTATACGTGAGCTCGCAGCAGAATTGATCTGTCAAACTCATGTAGTTTCCTTTGAGCTAAGTCCCCAAGTCATTACTCATTTTATATGCGAGAGTTGGGTCTTGCCAACATCTCGCATTTTTCCACAAAGGGTTCCGAAGTGAGACCCTCTTCAGGGTGGAGAAATCCCATCCCAGCTGTGAGTCGCCTTTGAATTGGTTTGATCGGGGTTTTAATCAAGATTTGCATGCTTATTGATTGAATGACCTCTGACTTGGAGTTTACCATATTTGAATGTCCACAGGTGTAATCCCGTGATTTACGGTAAGATGTGGTATTGAACTTGAGTATACTATAATAAGCAGCAGCCGTCACGTGGTCATTCATTATTCTTCCTACATCCTCCCGTCCATATGTCTCCACGTGATCGTCCAATCAGGACTCCTATTTCTTCCTTTTTGAGAGACAGAAAATGAAACGGAGATAGATACTGAAAAAGGAGTGAGGCTCCTTCCCCAAAGCAGTGACATGTCCTCATCAGAGACATTGTAAACCGAGATCAATTTATATCAGATTGAAGAAGAGGGTCTCTTCCAGAGTGAGTTGCTTTTCGATTCATCCTGTTTGCCTTTGACTCTGGTCGAGGTTGCTCAAGCAAAGAATGCAATGAACATGAAGAAAATGGAGATATTCTTCTGGATTACGTAGACGAGCTATCACTGATCGAAAAGTTTGCCTTTCAGTTTTT
Source organism: Papaver armeniacum (assembly GCA_023531295.1). Lineage (NCBI taxonomy): Eukaryota > Viridiplantae > Streptophyta > Magnoliopsida > Ranunculales > Papaveraceae > Papaver > Papaver armeniacum. The sequence continues at coordinate 6,866 of JAJJWW010012646.1, forward strand.
GTTTCCCAAAGCCCTTCTCCGTGATAATAATTAATTGACCGATAGAGAGAGAAACAATTTTGTAGCCCTATCTTTAATCATCTTTTTCTGGATCGGTTTGGAGATGGAGTTATGGATCCTCTTGGAGTATTTATGAAATAGTCAAAGCATACTATGCCTGACATACTTGTGTGTTTATAATATGTAGGCTATTTAAAAAAAAATAAGGGTTGGTACTTGGTATGTGACAGTCGGTTTATTGTTAAAACCTCTGACCGAATTTGACTTAATTTTCTAGAATTTTTATTATAACTGTCATTTGAAGGTTTTTTTTTTTTTTTTTTTTTTTTTTTTCTTGACTTGAAAAGTAAATACAGAGAAGAACCTAGCTGGTCAGGTTGGGGACCTAAATAACATAAAGTCTGTTTGCAACATTACAAATAAGATAAGGGTTACTATGGCCACCATCTCTCCATCTCTGGAGAATGTGGCATAAGATTGCGCAATAAGTTTAAATTTTGGCAACCAACTCGCTTAGGGGATTACAATTAAATTGTCTAAAAAAGCAAAATAAGTCCACATTCATGTCGATCACTCCCAATGTGGTCATAGCCTCATCAGTCATCACTCCCAAAGTGGTGCTGTCTTCTAGTGAGCTTACTTTGCAGAGGCAGGCCCGTTGTCCTTTTGTTGCGCCTCTTTCATCTGTTAATTGTTGTTGCAGTATTTAGCAACTGGTTTGTGTTTGGGTTCCTGCTTAGGATAAATTCCGGGGAGTTGGGTGAGGGAATCATCATTTGGGGTATACAAGAAAAGTTTGGGGCATACATGGATCCTTATAAGGGTGTCCTAGAGAGAGTTAAGTTACTAAAATACCCTTAAATCTTTGGAATTATACTAATACATCCATATTTTTTTTATTTCTTTTAATTTTATTCTTTTAATTTTTTATTTTTTAAAATATTTTTTTTCAAAAATATTTTTTTTTAATAAAGATGTTATTTTGAAAAATATTATTTTTTAATTAAAATATACTCCCTCTGTCTTTTTTTTATCTGTCTTAATTTCTACTTTGGTCTGTCTTTTTTCATCTGTCCGCTCTGTTTATAAACATATTTTTCCCTTAAACTATCAAATATACCTTTTATTTTTTATAATCATAAAATCATTTTTAATATAAACTTAATTCAATATCTTAAATATTATCACCATATATATTTATTCAATATCTTTGTATTAATCGTCATTCCTTTTCTAAATTAAAACATTTATGAATAGTTATAAAATTCCTAATGAAGCTTCTAATTATTTCTACATAATTTTAATTTTGTAATAACATAACATTAAATAGGAACGCGCAATTGGGGATATGGGAATTAATTGGGGGATATAGCTACAGGACAAAAACGGTGTCCCAATAGCAATTCTGGGTGACCCCCTATGTAATTATTTTTTTAATTCCTAATCTAGCCCCCACTAATCAGGATTATTGATTAATTATAATTAGTAAAATGTTAAGTATTTGGGGGATAAATTAGTGTCAACCGAACTTAACTCTGTAACTGTCAAACTTATCGGCTGATTCGAGGAAAAAAAATAGGACAACCAACTTAGCATTGTTCTTTATAATGCGAAGTGCCTAAACTTTTCGTGTTTAATTATCAACCGAACTTTTCATCGGCACCTTCAGAATGAAGAACAATGAGAGGTTCGGCTGATAATTTCGTCAATTATCAGCCGAACCTCATTCTGTAGCTGTCGTAAAGTCATAGTTTTTTCGATTTAATGAGAATCTCTCAATCAAATGCAAAAAAGTAAGACTTGGGATTGTGGGAAATACTTCCTATGGTACATTACTTGTATGGGAGAAGAAAAAAATGGAAGAAAAAAGTTTAAAAAAAATTGAAAAAGTGAATATGAAAGAGGATGTCTAATGAAATTAAATAAAAAAAAAAAAGGGAAAAAAATTAAAAAAAAAACTAAAAAAAAAAAATTAAAAAAATAATTAGTTAATTAAGAACGCGCAATTGGGGGATATGGAAACTAATTGGGGGATATAGCTACATGACAAAATAGGGATCCAAATAGCAAAGCTGAGTCACCCCTTATGTAATTATTTTTTTAATTCCTAATCTAGCCCTCACTAATCAGGTTTAGTGGTTAATAATAATTAGTAAAAATCTTAAGTATTTGGGGGATAAATTAGTGTGTATTTTTATTAGAATTTGTGTGAGTGAGGTGAGAGTAGAAGGAGGGAAAAAATATTTGAGAGGGCAATTTTTTTTTGTGAAAATGGAGGATGATTGTGAAGAGAGAATTGTTGCTAAGAGGTTGAAAATTTGATATTTTTTTCTTTGAATCCACCATTGTTGCAGTTGAAAAAGCTCGGTGGCGGCATGGTATTAAACAAAAAAACAATGTCGGAATTTGCTGGAAATTTTCATAAATTGTTTGCCACTATCCAGAAATTTTCAGGTTTTGATCTTCAAAACCTAATTTTTCTGGTTTTAATCAGTCTACTTCCGGCACAGTTATCTGATTTTCGAGCGGCATGGTTTTTGCTTAAATTTCTATGTCGGAACATGATGAAAAGTATCCAGAAAATTGATTTTTTTTTCACTTAACTACCGGCATTGATAGATTTATATCGAGTATGCCGGCATTTAGTTCCGGCATTGAATTTCATCACTTAGGCATGGTGGTCTTCATCATTTCGGACATGTTCTTCATCATCTGCGTGATCTTCATCCTAATAACCATGCCGAACTCACTTCGTGGTGGTCTTCATCCTAAATTTCTATGCAAAGACATGATGAAAAGTATTCGTAAAATTGAATTTTTTTTTCTTGACTAAGGCATTAATAGATTTATATCGAGCATGCCGGAATTTAGTTCCGGCATTGAATTACATCAATTCCGGCATGATCTTCATCACTTCCGGCGTGACCTTCATCATTTCCGACATGTTCTTCATCACTTAGGCATGGTCTTCATCACTTAGGCGTGGTCTTCATCATTTCCTAAGATGTTCTTTATCATTTCGACATGTTCTTCATCACTTCCGGCAGAGAAGGAGAAGAGAATTTGAAAGGAAATGGGAAAATTTAGAATTTGAAAGAGAATGGGGAACATTTGGGTTTCAAAGTTTTAACCCTAAAAAGATTAATAAGAAGTGGAGATGGAAATGGGGAATATGATTTTGTTTTTTGATTTTAAATTTTTTGATTTTTATTTTGAGGGAAGGGTGTTTTAGTATTTTCGCCCCCCAAAAGTCAACCCTTAGCACACACCATGGGTTGGGGGAAGTAATTCATATCCCCCAATTAGTTTCTATATCCCCCAATTGCGTGTTCTTAAATAGGGCTAGTCAAGGGTTAGTCATGACATTTTATAGGATTTCCTTAATATTTTGACAAAGTCAATTAGGACTGTTAATTAGAGACGGAGGGAGTATATTATTATTGGATAAAGGGTATTATTACATTAACTAGTTGGAAGCCTAACAAGCTAAAGCTCTAACAACGTACTACTACATTAGTTAAACAGGTTGTCGTGCTAGCCTACCAGCGAGCCTCATGAGGAACCACGCCAAGGGAGCCGAAGCGGATAGGGGGCTGTGATTATGTCGCAAGGGGCGCAAGCTAACTCTAGCTTCCATGTCAAACTCTGTAATATTGCGCCATCGGGGAATCGAACCTGAGACCTCATGGAGCGCATGAAACCTCTGTGGAACGGGGATGACCAGCTGAGCTAGGTGGTCCGTTTAATAAAAATGTTTTTTTTATTAAAAATGGTTTTTCTCAAAAAAAAAAAAATCAAAATTTTTTTCTTTAAGTTTTATTTATTTTTATTGTTTACAAAACATACATAGGTTCGGCTAATAACGAGTTAGCCGATCCTAAGGTGTTCCTCGTATATGAAGAATATTGAGAGGTTCGGATGATAACTTGTTAGCCGAACCTAGGTTTTTTGAAAAATACCTAGGTTCGGCTGACAAGTTATCAACCGAACTTAACTCAGTAACTGGCAAACTTATCGGCTGATTCGAGGAAAAAAAATAGGACAACCGAACTTAGCATTGTTCTTTATAATGTGAAGTGCCTAAACTTTTTGTGTTTAATTATCAGCCGAACTGTTCATCGGCACCTTCAAAATGAAGAACAAAGAGAGGTTCGGCTGATAATTTCGTCAATTATTAGCCGAAGCTCATTTTGTAGCTGTGGGAAAATCATAGTTTTTTCGATTCAATGAGAATCTCTCAATCAAATGCAAAAAAGTAAGACTTGGGATTGTGGGAAATACTTCCTATGGTACATTACTTGTATGAGAGAAGAAAAAAATGGAAGAAAAAAAAAGTTTAAAAAAAATTGAAAAGCGAATATGAAAGAGGATGTCTAATGAAATTAAATTTAAAAAAAATTAAAAAATTAAATAAAAAATTATTTTTTAAAAAAAAATAATAATTAAATAATTAGTTAATTAATCATGGATGTCTAATGAAATCAACACTAATCATTAATATTAACCACTAATCAAATAAGGTTATTATTGCTATTATGAAAAATGGCTGGATAGGAGGCACTATAGAAACACTATTTAACATCCCAGTTTTGTCATATTTTATATGCCCCAAATGACGGTTCTTTGGAGGCATTTATGTGAGCATTGATTTTGTTAATGGTAACTGAAGGTGAAGGTTTAGTGTTTTGGAAGCACTTAAGGCAGCGAGCTTCCAGATGAACCAAGCTGTTAAAGCATAAAGCTGATTAATCTTAACATCCTCTATCGGAATGGTATGTCTATTTGTGATCCAAGTCTATCCGAACCTTGGTGTTGTCTTGTCTGTTTTCTATGCGCCGGTTTAGTCCAAACCAATCAGCCTTGCTAAAGGAGCAACTTATGAGAGTATGATAATCTGTTTTTTTGTGGATTGGTCACACATAGAGCAAATTGGAGATATTGTGGTGACCCATCTGTTTAGGGATTTGTTGACTGGGAGGATGCCATTATAACACCACTTCATGAAAACTTTGATGCGTGGAGTGCACATAGAGTCCATATTTTTCTCCAAATTATATTCGCCTGGCCCTATTCGGTATTTTGATATGTCCTCCTCTAGTGTACTCATAGGTTGTTATTTGGTGTGGCTCGGCTTCCCCACTCCCCGTCACATACAATTTTTCAGTTGGTGAGGCTTGGCTTCACCTCACCAGAGCATACATATTGGAAATTTTAAATTGATCTGAACTCCAAACCAATGCCATAACCATTATTGCTCTATGAGAATATGTTTACAAATACCGCTACCAGAGTGATACCATGCCTGTCATTAAAATGCAATTTCTTCAGTCAACATAACTCAGGATGATACCACGGTAAATAAGACCCATTATATAAATCCATCTTAACAAAACTATCCTTCAAAACAAAAACAAAAAAAAAACAAAAAATTAATCTAGACAATCCTAAAAAGCAACGATCCAATTGCACTTGAAAAAAATTTTAAACAACATGACATACAGATTACCTAATGCAACTGGCCATGAGAGAAAACAGGTTCATTTAAATAAATGGAAACACATTTTCAATAGAAACAGCCTCCAATGTAGAATGAATGAGAGTTGCGATCGCCTGCATTACGTTCCCACTTCTTTAACGATCATTCTAGTCCCTTGCACAAACCCTATGAATGATCAATATTTATGAGAAGCATTATGAAACACCAACTTAATGTGACATCTTGTGTCTTGGCATGCCTGATATTTCTAATCCATTTAGAAATTTCTTAATATTCAACACCACTGCTTCTTGGAAATTTTACAATTGCGGATTGATTTTCTGAATAGGAATTTCAAGGGGCGAACGACCATTTTTTTCATGAAGATCGTTGTATCCTGGAGTGTGAAATTTCTAATTTATTTAGGTCTAAGCCTAAAATAATTGCAGGGGACAAAGAAATTTAAATGCAGGGCGAAGGATAATTCTGGACTGATTTTTCAACACCTTACCTGCCATTACTCTTCCAAAATGTCTACTGTGGCGAAGATCCAGTTACAGCTGCTTTAACTTAATGTTAAAAGCACGACTTATTACATCAAGATGATCTCTTAGGATTCAGTGTACTCTTCCATTGTTTACTTCAAGAAAGCTGTGAATAGGTAACTCAACGTGTACCTCTCATAGCCAATTGACCCCCAAGGATAACTGATAGGAATCCCCAAAACTTAATTGGATCCATATTGGTGATAAAGTAGGCCTGCAACTGCAAGCAAGCATCAGATTTAAAGATGAAGTATATCCCAGAACATAAACTGACACTAACAAAAAGAGTAACAACCATAGTTGGCCAAAATCTAAAATTTTTATTACACATAATCAAAGGGAAAACTCACGGGTCTGCCAATCCCATTGGTTTAAGATTAGTTTTGGTATTTGTACACTATCATACTCTCAAGTGCCTCCCACTACCGTTGTGGATGTTTATATCACTTAGAAATTTAAACATATTGGATATTACAATGCAGGTGGGTCAAGATGGGGGGTGTACCTTAGGTTCTCCATTGGCAGTTCTCACATACAGCATCTCTCTGAATCCTAAAAAACAAATACAACAATATTATGAGATAACGTATTTAATTTAATTAAATTAAGAGAACCCATAACTGCATATAAGAATCATTGAAACATAAAACTAATTATACCAAAAATCATGAACAGACAATTAAAGAATTCAATTGCATTGACATTGGTAAGTAAATAAGATTTTTGAGTTTATATTGGTCCTAAAATCATACCTGCAAAATAAAACAAAAGGGTTAGGGTTTAGATCCTAAATTTACAAATATATGCTCATCAAACAAAAACTCTGGTTCAGGTCTTTTAACAAACGGATCTCAATTAACACCCACCAAAAGAAATCAAACTTTATGCAATTTTAACATAATCTAAACTAATTTAATCACCCGAGAGTATTCATACCACAAAAACCACACAATTGAAGAAGGAAAAAAAATGTAAGAGACAAAAATCTATATAGCCCAAAATCAAAATCATCTAACAAAAAGTAATAAAAAAAAATACCCAGAGTGATAATCAGAAGAAACCCTGGTCATAAATTCCAGTCCTTTTCTTTGTATCTGTACTTTAGTTGGTGTTTCTTCATCTTCCTTTTTTCTCTCCTAACACTAAGAAAAGACAAACAACGGTGGTGTGTATCATCATCTTCCTCAAATAACAACATATCATGCGGTTTAATTGAAATACTTCAAGTAATGGGGAAGAACCATATGGGAAGAACTGTACTCTTCTCTTCAATGCAAATCATCATACGAAACCGTGAAAAGTATAAGACGCAGAAAAACTTACAGGATATACAAAAGGGTTAGGATTAAAGGAAAAAAAAAACTTACAGGTTAATCTCTTGAATAAAATCGCACTTGTATATAAAACGAACAGAGGAGGAGGCGAGTTTTAGGGTTTTAGTTTGCTGCAGTTTTCTCTTCTCGGGCGTGAAAGAGAAAGTATGTATCTTTTGTTTTTTTATCCGGTGTGTTTATGCCGTTTTTTTAAACCGAAAAAGATATTTACTGTAATTTGAGGAAAAGTAGAAGGGAGAAATTTCAAGGGGGCGGTGACGCTCACCCAAGGGTGTTGATTTAACGGTGAGTTCCCCAGATTTGGTTAATGGCCAGGTTAGGTTATCACCGTATCAAGATTACCAACATTGGGTTGAAGGTCTATGCTAGCTATGTTTTTAACTATCTCGGGAGGGAGGATTTGATTCAGAAAATATAAGTTCCATTATTGGGTATTGGGAATTATAACAACACTATTTCTCTTTAGTTTAGAGTATTGTTATGTTTAGGCTTTGAAATTTGTTTTGCTTGTTACTTGTTCTGTATTTGTTCATTTGTCGAGTCTGTCAGTGTACACCACAAGGAGGGACAATTTCAGCAGTTAACAAAATTGCATGTGAACTGTATGTAAAACTCATAAGGTCTATTTAGTATAAACGTTATTATGCATAGCATATATATAATTATCGAAAGACTCAAATACAAAATTGGATGGATCATAAGAAATTGAGTACCATTGGTGTTGAAGGTGCTTAAGATATGTCTTGGAGATAGCATGCCAAGGAGACTCGACTAAAAGGAGACTCGACTTAAAGGAGAGGATCTACAGTCAAGGTGACATGATTCGAACCTATGGCCCTCTGACCCAAAACAAATGCGCTGACCAGACTGCGCTACACCTCGTCTCTCACCTTGCAGGAATTTGAGGAAATCCGTCTCGCATGCTGCTTAGAAGTGGATTTGAACCACTGACACAAGGATTTTCAGTCCTTTGTTCTAACCATCTGAGCTACCAAAGCCACTTTGTTTCCTAAAGTTTTCATCGAGCGCTTTACAAGGAGTAGCTTGCTACTTTTCCGTTCAACCGGAAGAAATGGGATTTGAACCCATGATACAATAATCTTGTATGTTGATTTAGCAAACCAATGCCTTAAGCCACTCAGCCATCCCTCCAAGTTTTGTTGATCGGAATTGGATTGCCAGGTTGGATGCTCTCTCAGTTCAAGTTCACTACTCATAAGATAAAACGACCCACTATAGGGAATTCTACCTGATCTCTCAGTTCAAGTGCTCTTAAGATAAAACATTTCTTTCTATACGAGTTTCTTCCCGCTACGAACTAGATACAAAAAAGATGCGATCCAGTAGAGACAGCTTCGATCTATGAAGAGAAAGAGTTTAGCTTTCTAGCGGGTCAATATGGAGTAAAAGGATTCGAACCTTTGCATGCCGGTATCAAACACCGGTGCCTTGACACTTGGCTATACTCCAAGTTAAGGTATGAATTCCATGAATCTTTCGGGACCATAGAAATGGATTGCGAGACTTTTCTATGATATGACATTACTTCTATGGGCTATCTATCTATGTAATTTCAATGGACAAAGACTCGCTCTCGCTAGATCGGAAAAAAGATAGGCGGGAAAGACTAGTCGGATACTAATAATGGCTCTTTAGCAGAGTCCAGCATGCCCTACTGAAGGAGTGTTTTCTTCACTCTAACCAGTGGATACATCTGACCTACATCAAATGTAGCATAAACGAGGTCTCCAGAAAGGGATCTACTAACGAAGGTTTCACCATAATTACTTGGAAATGACATACCTGATGGACCAAATTTTGTCCACTTCTCATAATCACCAGCTAAACCAGCTCAATCAAGATGACCAAGAAGACCGGATCCCACTTTTCCACTTGCACCTGCTGACCGAGATGCCGTTGTATTCTCTTCTCCAAGATCACCAACTACTGACCTATTTGACCAAGGTCTTCCTTATACAGTAGATTCTCATCCAATAGAATCCTGATTTGACCTAGTATCCCCAAAAAAAGCTACGAACGGGGCACACTAATTGGCTAAGGCAGCCATTGAAAGGTGACTGAAACACCACAAACGGAGACTACGCTAGCTAATGATAGAGGCAAGAACACTTTCCGACCAGGTTCCATTAATTGATCATAACGATATCGTGAAAATGCTGCACATTTGATATCCATTTTATCGGGCAGTTGGGTAGAACTTGGATTTTCTCGTGAATTCATTTTTATTCGAGGTTTCGATACTTTTTCTGGAATTGACCAGGTATAGCAAGTTCGTGGAGATCTTAATATTTTCTGTCAATTGGTTTGTTCCGCGCTCGATTTAATTCCCCGACAAACAGATCCGGAGCTCCCTAAAAGAGCATTTCTCATCTTGAGGAGAGATATTATGGATGCACATTCCAATGTTTCACGACACTAGTGTTCCTCGCGGGTTAGTAGTCTACCACGTTGTGCTTTGCAATCCCTTATAAGTATTTTTGTTACAATCAGTGCTATAGCTTGATATTTAATAAAAATGTTAAATCTGCTTTGTGGAGGAATGGTTATGACTTATGTCAACAAGTTTTTTTGTTTTTTTGTTTTTGTTCCACAAACCCATTCTAACGTTGATGCTTTTGTATTTGCAGGATTGCTTTCATTGAGTTTTACCACCTCGATGCTTTCCCAAAAGCAATTGCGATGAATGTGCATAAACTTGGTCATTATCCCTTGACAATTGAAGATGCGACACCATTAAACCTTAATGTTAGAGGAACGGGTGGTAGAGTTGTATCATCTGGAGGACTTTTTGGTCCTTATGGTGGCTCAACTTATGTTCATAGGTTCTTATTGCAATCTGATAGAGGTTATGGTCGTGCTGGCTTAGGAAGTGTTGGAATCCCCTATCGTCATCCTACAGGTTAGTTTGATGTTCCCAGTTTTTTCTCATAAACATGTATGTTACATCTTTGGTTTGTTGTGACCATATTCAAATTCTAAAACCAAACCAACTCTTAAAATGCGGAAAAGAAAATCAAATTTGATTATGATGAACTTGAAGGTGAAGAAACTGGACTGGGTGCGTGCACTCAATCCACTATCTATTTTATGGTTAACCTATTTGTAGGGTATCTTCAGGAAGCTGTATAATTTATTTTAGTAGTTTGAATTTATTATGAAATACTTTTTTTTTTTTTTGAGAACATATGATGAAATTCTCAAAGCATATAAATTATATGCTCGACATACAGGTTTAGTTGAAGTGTTAGAGAAACTTCGAATTTTGGGCTTGACAATGAGACTTAGGTGACGGGCTTATCATAAGAGGCTTATGTAATTACTAATTAGCTTTGTTATCTTTTAGCTTCTCGATTTTCTGTTTTTTCTTTTAGTGAATGTAATTTTTCCAATTAATAAAATTCGCTTGATGCAGCAAAAAATAAAAACAAACAAAATATGTATATATATATATCGCTTGTGTGCTTATACAATGTATTAGGCTATTAAAAACATAAAATAAAGTGTTGGTATTTGACCGTAGGTTAACTGTTAAAATCCTTAGTTGTACCGAATTTTATTTTATTTTTCTGAATATTTATTATAAATGTTATCGGAGGGGATATTGCAATATCCGCACTTTTCACGTGGCACATTCTCAAAGATGCGTCATGGTTTTGGATGAAGCTTCATTTGAAGCTTATGTTATTTGTTTGGCCTAGGGCCAATATGTTGAGCATATTTGCTAAGGGCCAATATTTGCACTAAGAGGGTGCAAGTTGCGAACTATATGTGCCTAAAGCTAATATTGAGCTAATGTGATGTACTACAGAAGTTATATTGGCCAATGGTCAATCTCGTACCAAATGGTGCATCAGGCTAGTTGGGAGGAAGGCCTTAAGCAAAGAGTGATATCATAGCATATTACACAGGTTATTGGCCTACAACCAATATCGCACCACAAGTGGTGCATCAGGCCAGAGCAGTCTGGATGTACAACCACCATGGTTGGTGTCACATTCCCATTTAATCGCTTAAATTTTTCATGGGACATGACCGGAAATACTATGTGGTTTAGTGAGTCAACTTCACCCACAAGTACTCAGCCTTGCATATTTGCATCGAAGTATACATCACTCTTAAGGCTTTATGCAACATAAGTTTTCATCTTCTTTATCTCTAACTCTTCATGCCCCCATAAGCATAAGAGGTTCTGCCATGCATCAAACCAATTGACCAACTCACAAAATCAGCAACATCACAAACACAAAGACATGACACAATTAACCCATTTTATTGCATCAAAGGAAGATTACAAAACTTCTGTCCAACCAATCGACTAAACAGGCCATCACCCTCTTAGTGATGCCTTATTCTCTCAAAACAATGAAACTAACTCAACTCTATATAGCCTACTAATTTTATAATATCTCTACGCTATTTATACAGTGGTTACAAAGGCCAAAAACCATGCACAACACTTGCATACACATGGAACAGCCATGTGTCCCATAGGGTAGTTTCCATAACCTCCACTCTGCTTTTCAACTGCCACCTTTTGTGTTGTCATGCAGATTGAAGCCACACTTGTCTTGAACGGTTAGAGACACTCTACTAAGGTTATAAACTCATTTAATAACCCTTCTAACTTGTCTCGCACCTTTGGAACGCTTGTGAAGACAATAACCAACTTATAACCGCCACTAGAGCCGTATTGCAAAAATGTTGCGCTTTACTGAATTCGTCCTTGATCCAATGCTCACCCATCATGGATCTGCAAACTTCTTGCTCTAAGATAATGCACTGAAAATCCTTGTGCTTCAATCATCAAGGCCAACTCCTTAAGCTCATTCTGGTTGCTCATGCGTCATATGCTTCACTTTTCCAATTTGCTTGACAATAATTGTTTGCACTGTTCAATCTTTGGCCCTGTCTTGAACTAATGCATAGACCAACTCTTGGCCTATTCTACCTTCTTGCATCATCCTTGAGTTTGGGCCAAATCAATTCCATGGATATTCCTTAATGCCAACATGGCATGTTGCATATGTCACTTTGGATTTGCCGTGCCTTTTCCTAAATGAAGCTTCATTGTATCGGCCAATAAACTTCATTACTTAGCCAAATGACTTTACAGTGTAGCGCTACCTTTGCGCATCACTGGCCCTGTAGGGTCTTGCTATTTCAGTAACTTGCCAATCTATGCAGTATCGTGCAATCATTGTTGGACACTGACTTGGCCTGCAACACTGTGATGCGCAATCATTGTCGGACACTGACTTGGCCTGCAACCATGTGATGCGCAATTATTGTGCGCCATTTGCCTGGACGGTCATAGACCTCCCCCACCTAATCCGTTCAACGTCCAAGTATACTCGCTATACTGGTCTCAATATTTTCGTTGCATGCATTTTCAGAACCCTTTCTGAAATTCAGCAATCTTTGCTAGCTTTTGCAAAACGCCTTTAGCCAACTTATATGCTTTAGCATCATCATCACTTAGCAACTGGCCCGTGTAAATCTTGGGCAACTGGCCCGTGTTAATTTTGGGCAACTGGCCCGTGTTAATTTTGGGAAACTGGCCGTTTCTCATTGTGACAATTGGTCGTCACTCATAATTACTGAATGAATGCTAAGTGTGCTTGCTTGTAATGCAGTTTGGAAAATTCGAATTTGAGTTGCTTAGAAGAATTTGAAGGTCCCGTTACTTGAGTGGCGTATCGGAGAGTCGGAGCTTGCCAAGCGGGCTGAAACCCGGTTCGCTGGAAGTCCAAATTCTCTGATCCGTCACATGCAGGGAGTGGAGTAGATGAAGTGGATGGGACAAAAGAAGATTTCTGGGAAAGGGTGGTAGGTGTATATGGTTTAGAGTTGGAAAATGAAGGAGAGAAAAATTTGGGTGCAGGCTTGTTGGTTTTCTGTTGCAGGACAAGAGTTTTTTCTTGCATCCTTGCAAGTGAAAAGGCATGGAGTAGTGTTTTAGGATCAAACATGAGGACTGAACTTCTGAGTTCGTCCTTTAAGCCACCAATAAAGCTAGAAATGAAATATGTCTCAAGAAAATCCTTATGAACACTTAAGAGTAATGCCTTGTAATACTCAAATTCTTCAAAATAAGCATCAACAGTGCTTTGTTGGGCCAATTTATTGAACAAGCTAACTATGTTATCATGAACAGGATTTTCAAATCTTGAACAAACATTAGCACAAAAATATGACCATTGAATATCAGTTTTATTAAGGCAAACATACCACTTATTTGCTTTACCATCTAGATGTATGGACGCCATCCTTGTCTTGTGTAACTCCTGAATATTGTGCATCTGGAAATAATATTCACATTTCTGGATCCAGCTTTTTGGGTTATTGCCATCAAATCTAGGAAAATCTAGCTTAGGCATTCGATGAAATGGATTAGAATCTCGACCACCGGAATGATAATTAGAGGGAAATTCACCAATATTAGATCCTGAAGCTCCATTTTGATCTCTGTTGAGATCTCGATTAGAAAAATAAAATTCCAGCTGTAAGCGACTTCATACTAGTATCAATTTTTACCTTCATCGACTGTAAATCATCTTTTGTCGACGTTGTACTGAGTTGCAGAGCTAGATTGTTTACCTTCAAGTGTAAAAAATCGATCTCAGTTTGTTGTCTGTTGTTGGTTTCTTGTAGCTCCTTGCAAGTCTGAGCCACCCTGATGCTAGGGCGGAACGACTCTGATGCCAGTTTAACTGTTCTTAGTACGATTGAGAGTGAAATCAACGAAAAATGAACGGAAAATAATCGGATAATAGTAACACTGCCGGAGCAGCCTCAGTACTTCATTAATTCATTCTTACCCTAAAACAGGGTTTCATTACATCTTAAATACACTTATGATTGGAAGAGAAAACCTAATGACTAACTAATCTAAACCGGACACGTGCTCACATCCTAACATGCAACAAATGCCAAATGACCAGTCGACATGTCATTATTGATAAAGGCAGATGTACGTTTATTGGGCGGCTGAGTAGTAGGCTAGTGAATTAGAAGGCACGTGACATACCCTTTCATAATGCTTACTTTTAGATTGGAATCCAAAATTACTATTTTTTGGTACATTTTTAGTTAGAACTTGTATTTTGTACAAGATTCTCAATTGATGAGAGGAACCCAAAAGGATGATATATTGATAGATCAGTGTATGGTTACATACTTGAATTACAAGATGCGTATAACGTATATGAACAATATATACCAATATAAGGAAAATCCAATATTGGTTGTTTATGAACCGTACAAGAGGTGATGTCGGATATGTTTTAACACTCCCCCGCATTCTATACAGGTGAGTGCAGACCCTCATCATGGAATGAAGTGAAAGAAAACGATTTATAGAGAAAGTTTAGTGATGTCATTAGGCTGATCCTTAGAGGGGGAAAAAATAAAAAAGAGCAACCCTTACTGAACACATTCTCGAACGAATCAATAATCAGTCTCACTATGCTTTGTGCTTCCATAGAAGATAAGTTTCATAGTGACATATGTAGATCCCAAATCGTCACACCATAAGATCATATGAGTACATATAGGAGCTTGTAGTTCATATAAAATAGATTCAAGCCACATAAATTCAGCAGTAGCAGTGTCCAAACCACAATATTCAGATTCAGTACCAGATTTAGAAACCATTTTTGCTTTTGTGCACTCCAAGATATAATATTGTGACCAAGAAAAAGGTAATACTCATCTGTAGAATGATGATCAATTGGTTTACCCGCCCAATTTGCATCTGTATATCCTCAAAACATATTATTTAAGGACGGTGCGGGTTTAATAAGTAGAAGATGGAGTTTGTTGCAAATAGCTTAAAATACGTTTAACAATGAGAAAATGCGTAGTGGCCGAAGCATGCATACACTGACACACTTTGTTGACAACAAATGCCAATTCAAGACTTGTAAGGAGGAGATATTGTAGACCGCCCACCAGAATACGATAACGTTTTTTAGAGCACTGCTCGGTCGAACTCACAAGCGTTGCTATCTCAAGCTTGTTTGTCAAGTTTAGTTGTCAAAACTATAAGTCTTGATTTCTAGTCTACTTATAGCTATGTCTCGGATTAGGATAGAATATGTAGTTGAGCTTTAGACTTCACAACATTCATCGATTGAAGAAGAAGAACAACTGAGGGGATCTTGTGGAACTTCATCAACAAAAGGTATGAGGAGACTTGAACTCATCTATCACTCAGAAGTCTATTCTATTCTAACATAAAGTCGTATAGCTATATAGACTTTACATTATACACATTTGATATTTCGAGCTGAGTTTAACTCACTTATATATTTCTCGAAATATGTGTTGGAAAGCTTTTGCTTTAACTACGTTCATCATTATTCTTGATGAAAGTCAAAAGATGTTAACATCTTACATGATTTGTGTGAGACAGTCATTTGATGTAGACTCGGAATGTTTCGTATTGATCATTCGATTACCTGAAAATTGCTTATAAGCTAATAGTTTGTGTGAGAAAGCTATTGTCGTCTTCTAAGAATGTTTCAATGATTGAAATGGGAGTTTAGAACAATTTACCATTGTCTGGATATAGCACAGTATGCATATTCGTATGCAAACTGTTGTAAGAATGATTCAGGTCCGGGAACCAAGTATGCATACCCGTATGCGAACGTTTTAACTGTCAAAGTCCGAGAACTAAGTTTGCGTACCGGTTTGAAAACTTATTCACCTGAGTTCAGTCCGGAACGACAGTATGCGTACCCGTTTGTGAACTGTCGGAAAAGATTCAGTCCGAAACTTAAGTTTGCGTACCCGTTTGCAAACTTATGAGGTTAAGTTCTAAAATCGGCTAAGTATGTTTTCATACTCATGAAAAAATACATTTATATATTAAGGAATGCAATCTTTGCAAATCGTGGCTAAAATGTTCATGAACTGATTCTTTTGAATCAATCCGATTTTTCTTCAATTCTATCTTGTATACTTATATAAGAATATAAACAATTGAACGACTCTATGATTAACACAATTAGATTCATTTGAGTATCGTTTGATCTAGAAGTGTTTTGATGAGCATGGTTAAACACAAAAGTGTTCATGTGACTAACTTCGGTTAACTGTTATTAAGCCAACTCAATATACACGTTTAGGTACGGTTACCCATATCTAAATGAAAGTATATTTTATTTGCGTGTAACAAGCTAAGACCATCTAATAGTGGAAATATATTAGCCTGAATCTTAAATCAAGTTTCATCCAACGGTGAATATTGATTGTTTTGTTCCAAAGTTATCAAACCCTGATTTGAAGATTATATAAGGGAGAACTCTAGAAATTGGGAAACCTAATCCCCACACCTCATGTGTGATACTAGTTGCGACTAGAGTCGATTCTCCTTTAACCTAGGTATTCCCTAAAACTATTATAGGTTAACGACTTAAAGACTTCATTGGGATTCTAAAGACAGACCCAACTATTTTCTCTGTAGTTGCGTGTTCTGATCTTACTTGTTATATCGTATTGAGTACTATCTTCTCTAAGATTTGCTCGAGATTTATCTCCGATAGGTAAGATATAAAAAGTAATCACAAAGCTCTTTGTCTCATTCTTTATGATTCCACAATAACTTGTTCTACAACAATATAGTTAAGTTATTGTGAGGTGATTGATATTTCTAGGCTATTATTCGGGAATATAAGACAGGATTATCAATTGGTTCCTGTTCACCTTGATTTAGCAAAAGACTAAACAAAAACTTTGTATGTATTTTTGTGGGAGACATATTTATCTATCAGAATATACTTTTTTGTGGGAGACAGGTTTGTTTATAAAGTCTTTGACTTTGGGTCGTAGCAACTCTTAGTTGTGGTTGAGATTAGCTAAGGGAATCAAGTGCGTACAGTACTGCTATGATTCAGAGACGTAAGGAACGCGACTATACCTTAATCAGTGTGAGATTGGTTAGGGATCAACTACATTTCAGTCTGAAGTTAACTTCTAGTAGGCTAGAGTCTGTAGCGGCTTAATACTGTAGTAGAAGGAAATCCTACACTACACCCCTCACAAGAATTCACACAATCAAGTCATTTTAAGATGAACAATTATAATCTTTATTGATTAAACTCACAAATGTACAAGATGAAAAGGAAATAAGCTAAAGAATTAACAACCGCTCTAAACTTTCTCTCTCTTAATAACTTTCCTAGCACTCGAAAAACATCTCCCTACTCTTAAGCCTGTTCTGCTCTTTATATAGGACATTACATATTGGATGACAGCTAAGCCGTCCCTTTATTTTCGGATCTGACTTGCGAATTATCTCTAATGTACAAATGTGAAATCTCGCAACACTCCTAAATCTTGCTAAGTCTTCACATCTTTCTCGTGTTTAGGATGTCGTCATCCGTTGCGTCACTTTTATTACCCATCTGCGATATCTTCGCAATGTGTTGTTTATGGATTTCGCAAGGGTGTTGGTGTTGCGATATTCTGATCCCACATCTTGCCTCTTCTCATGTCTTCTTTGCGAAGAAGAGAATGTCTTGAGAACCAATACTTTCAAAATGCCGCAGTTGTTCATTTTTTCATACTTTTATGTTTTGACATGATTCTGTACTTTTACACAAAATTTATTACACGGATCTCTTCTTCCATCCATTTCTTGACACTTCTTTTTCAACCGTCATTTATCAACCGTTCATGTCTACTCTTCGCATTAAATGTGTTTGCCTTTTCGAGAATCCTTCTGTCTACGTATATCTTTCTTACTCCTCTCTTCTTCTTTTTTACTCTCCTTCTTGTTTTCTCTGCAATTTCTCTTCTTCATCTCTCCGTAACTTCCGCTTCTGCTACTGTAAATCTTCTTCTTTTTACTTCTTTCGATCTTCAATCTTCTCTTCATTCCCATACTATGAAAGATGCCTCCAGTTGGTCGCAGATATGAAAGTCTTTTGGAAAAAGTTCAGAAAGATTTTGAAGAGAAAGGTTTCATATTATCCACTATTCCCAATCAAGAATCTAAATCCATTATCTCTGCCAAACTGTTTGCTGATCATCATTATGATGATCAGAAAATTATAATTTCGCTAGGTCAGATTCTCGCTGGTCTTCCCATTCCTATCTATGACCCTGATCTTCCCTTATTTTATGAAATTCTTGCTCATGCGAAATTCTCGCGAGCCATCTACCAATTGAGCGGGGATTGTATCCGCTTAATGCTTGAGTTCACCAACCGTGGTGCTGGTAAGGGATCTCTTTATCTCAAAGAAGTCAGAGATCCTAAATTTGAGGACTTAGAGATATTCGCTGAAAATTATTCAGTAGAGAGCTTATTCGAAAACTATGAAATAATAAACATGAAGAACAATAGAACTCGCTGGGGTGCACGTTTGAAGAGAAGAGAAAATGTTCCCAGCGATAAAATACTTATCGGGATATCGACTGGCATTCTGGCAAGAACAATGTTCCTCGTCATTCCAAAGACGACAAATGGTGCGTCTTTCCGCTACTTTTGAATGGACCTTATATTTCAGGTTCAAATGTGCTCCCTGCGAATCTCGCCAATTATCAGCCCTGGGTTTTTAACTGGCCTGAGAAATCAAAAGAGGTATGCTTCCTAAATTTCGCTCAATTTGTAATCTTCACTCCTTTTTATATCTATTAATCTTGCGAAATTTTCAGATTATCAAGTTGAGGAAGAGTTACAAAATAAATGCTAAGGCAAGTACCCTAGCAGCACTCTGTTCGATCACTGATGAAGTAAGAAATACTTTTCTTTATTATTTTTAACAATATTGTTGCCTCTGTTTCTTATCTTCATTCGTGTGCGAAGGTTGGTATTGAAGTTGCTGGAAAAGAAGAAAATCGAGGTTGCGAAGACCAAAGGCAAGGGTAAAGGTTCTCTTCGCAGGGAGAAGTCTACTGCCCCACCTTTTAAGAAACGAAAGATTCATTCCCCTTCTCCTTCAAATCCTCAATCCATCGAAAGATCTGATGAAGATAATGATGATGTTGATACTTCTCTCGCAAAGGAGAATTCTCCAACTGAATCTTCTATGGAGCAATTGTCTAGCATCTTCTCTGACTCCATGCAAGGAAATTGGAGATGATCGTCTCTCTAGTACGTGCAAAGCTCTCGCGAGTATTTGTGATGCTCCTTTACTAGAGGGTGATGATTCTCTTCATGGGTCTCCAGATCAGTGACTCCCATCTTTCTAAATTCGCTTAGTGTCTTGGTATGTCTTTGTTCCCTTATTTCTTCATAATTTTGACTTTAAGTTATATCTTGATAATTTCTTTACTTTCCTTAATATTCCGGGAGAGCTTCCTTCGTTGTTGCCTCAGATCTTGAAAAAAGGCGCAGTATTCTCGAAAATAAAAATCTTCAACTTCGCAAGAAAAATGAAGAATTGGAAACTGAAGCTGCTGCCCTTCGCAAGAGAAATGAAGAATTTGAAACTGAAGCTGCTACTCTTCGCAAGAAGACCAAGCAACTAGAAGTTGATTCTTCCACTCAGAAGAATAAGATATCTAGTCTTCAAAGCGCCAACCAACAACTTTATGGTGTGAGACTCTTCCCTTTTCCTTTGTTTTGTTCTCTCATTATCTTCCCTTATCTGACTTACCATTTTCGCAGACGTTTATAACCTTTCTGATGAAGCCATTCTTCTTCACCCGTTCCCTGAACCTATGGATAACAATGCCCTTCTTGATCACCTCAACAATTCTTTGAATAATTTTTCAAATAACAAGATTAAATCTCTTCCTCTAAACGAACTTCAATCCAACTTTCGCATTTTAGAAATTGATCATAGATCTATTTTAGGCTTAGCCAACCAATTTAAACGTTTATATCTTAGTTCTAAAGAGAAAATTAACACTTTAAGGAAGAAAATCAGTGATCTCATACATGACAAAGATCGCATCGTAGTCAAGGTGCTCAAGCATTAGTGAAATTCCAAAAAACTCTTCTTGAGGTTCAAGTTGACACTACACCATTTTTAGGGATTAGCAACGGAGTCTGGACGTTGCTGACCAGGGTCGCAACGGCAGGTTGACGTTTCAAAACACGGTGTTGCATTTTTTCGCAACGGCATAAGCTCCGTTGCGACTCTTGGTCAGCAACGGAGATTCGCAACGTACTGTGCCGTTGCGACCCTGTTTATTCTCAACCATGGTCTGCCGTTGCTAAGCTGTTTCTAATTACAAGAATACCCCTACCCGGAACTAAAATGTTACTGGTTCTGGTTCTAATTTACTGGTTCTGGTTCTAACTTAGCAACAGATTAAAGACGTTGCTAATATTTTGCAACATAAAAAACAAGTCAAGTCTTCATTGACCTGGTCAAAATCCATTTCCCCCAACATTTCCCTCCCTACAGTTACCCAGTTCCCCATATTCATCATTTCCACAGATATACATTCATTCATTCAACATACATTCATTCATTCATTCAACATACAAAACTGTATCAAATTATGAAAATGGATTCTTCCATTGATTTTAACAAAAATTATTAGTATTTGATACAAATGTGTTCCAAGTATCACAACAAACTAGTGTACACATTAGAAACATACTTGGTTCCTAAGTTCAGTTCATGTAAAGTTACGAAAATCCTAAGTTCTTCGAACTTAAATCACTATAAGGAGATACTACATAAACTTACAAATCTTGCAGTTGCTAAGGGACCTAATGGCTGCTGCTTTGCTGCTTTGTTCTCCAACCTTTCTGATCTCATGAGCATCATTCAATCAACCTGCGAACAAAGCATCACAAATTCTTCCAATCAGATATCCAGTATACTCCCTTCGTTCCTATTATGAAGGCAGAACATTGTATTTTCCTTGTACCACTAGTTAGGCCGAATGGTGATAGTAAAAATGAATGGGTAAATTTTCCTAAAAAGCACCATTCAGAAAATGAGGGTGAGAATACTACCTGGTGTTTACCGATGGTATGCATCTCCATAAACAGCGTTCCAACAACACGTCTGATGAGACTCACTTGTGAGTTATAAGGGGAAATGATGCCAATATCTTCCCCAATAATACCTCTGTTCACCAATTCTTCTGTGATTTGTATAATAATTTCTAAATATATGAAATTACTCCACTGAAACAAAGAATTCAGACATGAGACTGAATTTACAAATATGATCAACGAAAATGTTAAGCAAATAGGTTAAAAGAACAACAAACCTATTAGAAATAACTGAAATGTATTTTATTGGGGTCATACCTCAGCTACAATATAAGCCTCTGTGTTATTGACCTATCTTGTTGTCTTTTGCCTCCAGTGCAGGCAGCATATCTAAGTAGTGATAGGCAATTCACAATTGATTTAGAAGGACCATCAAATCTAAGCGACACAAGGAAGAAAAAGAAAGAGATTAAGTGCATGTATTAATTAATACTACGGATCTGTTTTTGTCCAACACAAATGGAAAAAAAAATAAGCGACAGCCAATCATAGAAGAGGGGAAATGAAGGAAATTATTTAGTCTAACCTCTTTCAGCCATGGTGTACTAGATTTCAAACGCGAAAAATCTAAGTTTCGCATTTGCTACTTGGGAGGAACCACAACGCAATATATTACCATATATTAATGCATTGGATAGTTCCATCACACAAGAACACATTCGGTACTGCATATAAAAACATTTATAAATTAGTCTTATAAAATATATTTAAATTACTAATGCTTGGAGCCTCAAAATATAACCAACTCTTGTGTTACTGAAAGTCTTCAAAACAAGATGACTCCCAAACCAGTTTCTCGAGCCACTGTGCTCTAAGAATAAGAGAGTAAAATAAGAACGTCTAGTACGAAGTCTTTAGTAAAGCATTAGAAAGCTAAAAGATTCAAGTTCCCAGTTAGAGAAGACTTGGATAATAAACCTCAACGAGTGGCGGTAGACGCAAATGATCTCCAACAAGAACAAATTTTGAAGCAACATCAATGGCCTCAAATAAAAGACCAACCTGCAATGAGAAAATGTATCCCCAATTAGCAGCAGCACAGACAAGCAATACTAATTTGTTCACTAGAAACCACATCATGGAAGGATAAAAACACTGGAGAAACAAGATCATCCTGCAAATTAAAGTTAGCATTTGACAACGCTAATATTACAGGTTGAAGTGACACAACTAGCTAGTTGATGGTACGAGAGGTAATCGCATATTCAAGATAAATGATTATATATACATGGCATCTACAATTCCACGGCAGATGACTTCATCTATTGACCTGTGACCACATAAAAAGAGCATATGGAATAACAATGTCTGATCTCGAGTTAAAATTGGAGTTTAAGGAACACATATCGAAGAAGTACCTACGTGCAACAAGAAGAGCATATGGATTAACAATGTCTTGCCTCGAGTTAAAATTGGAGTTTAAGGAACATATACTGAAGAAGTACCTACGTTCAACAAGACTTCAGGAAGAAATGATAATTTAAGGGAGATGGATATCCTCCTGAAATGTGATAGGAACCAACAAAAAACCAGAAAAAACTTATCAAGTAACTGTAGAGCATGTGCCCCTCTTCAGAGCATAACTTGTATAAGCAGGCATGAGTTTAAGAAAAATTAGAAAAATTAATCAATGGCCTATAATATGTTGCGCATAAGTGAATTTCTTTTTTCTGAGTATGCAAAAGTATAAAATCATTCGGCATAAGCTATCATATATTATCTAAATCACTTCGACAGACAAAGGATCATAAATGAACCTTCCTCCTAAGGCTAGTCGAAGGATAGTCTCGGTCTAGACATTCTACAGAGCATCACCACAAGTGCACTATGAGTTTGATAATGTGGTAGATTCCAAAAAAGAAGAGAATACACCAGAACAATGAGTAACTATCTCTTTCAGATTATGAAAAAACCACATTTAAGGCAGCAGTTGTAATGAACTATTTCATTAAAGGTGTTGGAAGTTGCAGCTTAACAGCTACTTTGAATTGCGAACTTTAAATGTCGCAAAGGAAATACATGAAGCATCAAGTTTTACATATTTCTCCCTACTTCTTCTCCGAGTTGGCATTTATCCAGAGCCTACAACAACAAACTTGTGTCATTCAACAAGAAACTGATTAGTATCGGCTAACTGAAAATACCCAATGTGTCTATTTCCTAAAACTTGCCCCCACAACTCCGTAGTCACCCCCACCGGGCATATCAATACTAACACCACCACCACCAGTACTAATATCAACCCCAACACCAGGCATATCAATTCCACCACCTATATCAAGACTAACGTTGTTGTTTGAAACCAACTGAAGGAATTTTAAAAGGATACAATCTCCCATATAAATTTATAATCAAGCATCAATTTTCATTGATTTTGCATCCCTGATTTTGGAACTAAATCAATAATGGAAAATTGAATCTAACACCTTAAACATAAAATTCTGTGAGACACAATTGAATCATAAATAATTACAACTAAAATAAACCAAACTATGATTAACAAAATCAATAAAGAATTGGCAGATCACCACCACCACTACATCATGAAGTAAACTGAATCTTGTCGTGATCTCTTAGTTCCATCCTCAGGTGAGAACCATTCAAAATCGAAAACAATAAAAACCCAAATCTCATAGACAACCAAACCTAAAATTGAACCCAAATCATAAAACTAGAACAAAAAGATGACCTTATTACCTGATTATCATATCGATGCTTCCAAATCTCACAAATGACCTAAAATCTCAAATTGATGCTTCCAACTGATATCCATTAGAAAACATAAACCTAAACCAACATATACACATACTAAACTATTATTACCTGCAAATCGACCTAGGGTTGTTGTGGTTCAATCGATTTTGTGAAAGCGGATCTGAAGCTCTTGATTAAGAAGAAGTCAATTGAAGAAGAGACTAGGGTTTGGTTTTGAATCTGAGATGTGGTCTTGAGAAGTGAAGTGATTGATGGTGGTCATGTTATCGATATGGTTATAAGGGTTTGAAGTTGTTGTTGAACTAGGGTTCTTCAGAGCTGCAACTCGAAGAAGAAAGAGAATGAAAAAAAAATGTGGATGAGAAAACTCCAAGAAAGGAAAGATAAGGAGGATTAGCTGAAGGGGTGGAAAAAAATGAAAAGGAGTTGACCAAACTTGGACTTGGGTATAAAAATAAGCTCTAGTGTTCCGACCACATACGCGCTTCACACGCTTGAACAAAGCGCAGTTGCAATTCGCAACCTTACCTGCGCGGTTGCAAAATTCGTAACAGATTACAGCCGTTGCGAAAAATTAGCAACGGGGATTAGCAACAACAATTTCGCAACGGACCTAGTGCCATTGCAAATATGGGTTGCAAAATCCTTAAAATGGTGTAGTGTGAACAGGATGAATCCATCCGCAAAAATGTTATTCTTAGCGAAAGAGAGAATCAAATTCGCTCCCTTCTTCTCATAAACAATGACGATGAATTCGCTTGGGCTGCGAAGGTTCTAGATGACGCCAGAAATAATTTAGGTGTTAACGTTAGTCTTCAAGCTGAGCATACGGCCTTGATTAGGGATATGATTTCTGACAAAGAAGGTTGTTAATTATTCTTCTTTACTTAACTGTTTGTTTTTTATGAAATTGTCATTAAGTTGCTGATTCATTGTCATATATTGGCAGAGACTGAAGAGAGATTTCGCAAAAGAATTGAAGAACTTGAATCTGAGAAGGAGCAGCTTGCAAAAGACCTTTCTTCTCGAGATGACAAATATTCTAGATTGAAAAGGAAACTACAAATTACTGTTACGAATTTCAAGAATGATGCTACTCTTTTTCGCAATCAGACTATTAAGATGGTCTGTGACGACAACAACATTCCTCATTCTTCATACCCTTGCCTCCTTGATGAAATCCCTAAGAATGTGCCTTCTTTGGATATCTCTGATAGCGATGCTAGCGAGGAAGAGGAATCTGATGAAGATGAAGAAGTAGAAGGATCTGATGAAGATGAAGAAAATGAAGAAGAAGAATCAAATAAGAAATAGTTCTGTTTTCCTCTTTCTTTTTTTGTAATATCTGTATATTCATTCTTTTAATCTTCTATTTTTGTAATCTTTTGCTGCGAATTTCTTGGATCTTCAGATACTAGCTTTACCTTTGTTGTTCCTTTTCGCACATGTTAAAAGAACAATTCTTTTTTTGCAATACTGCTTAATCAATATATTATCAACCTTTCATTTTATGAGCGCGTAAATCTATCATATGAAGACAAATAACATGTTTTTATTCTATACATTCCCATACTTGCCTCTCGTTATTTGCATTCAAATGAGAGATTAAGCAAGTTACTTTCGAATAGTGATATGTGTTCATGCCTCAATCTCAAATTATTCTTTGAATTTTCACAAGTAAGGAAATCTTGGTTTCTTCCAAAATTTCCTTTTTTCTTTTTCTCTTATGTGGTCTTATTTTGCCTTCCTAGTTAAAGGTCTTACTGTGCCACCCCTTGTCATTGCGACAAAATCACATGACGTCTTTACACTTTCATGTAATGACCCATTGATCTTGCCTTATCACTCTTTAGTATTGTTGCCTCTGCAGGATATTTTTGTTGCGACAATATGACGGGCCAAAAAATCTTGCAAAAATAAAGCCCCATGACATTGCCGTCTTGCGACGAAATCGCAGGACGTCCTTACACTTTCATGTACTGACCCATTGATCTCGTCTTATCTTTGTCTTTTGTATTATTGCCTCTTCAGGATTGTTGCACAAATATGACAAGCCTAAATTTCCTTGCGAAAATAAAGCCTCGTGACATTTGCGTCTTAAGACACTTATCAGCTCCCTAATGGAGGGTGCCGCCCTTATCTTCCCCAGTTTGCCCCTTCAAGGAGACGTATTTCCGCCATACAAGGCTAGCTCCTCCCATCCGGTCTTGACAACAACCAGTTGTTTTCGCAGCCTCTTATCCCTTTTGCTTATAGGGCTTATGGTTACGAGACTGCACCCTAAGTGGAGTTTTCTTCGGGCCGAGTGCAACATAAGCCAAGACTTGCCAAGAATGGCCGAGACACTTCAAATGCCCCAGGCACTCTTGGCTCAACCGTGTACCTCGGCGCCTTGATCATATGCTGACTCCTCAAAAGAGACCCTCAGCCGTCCAACCTAAGTCATAAGCTTAGATTGAAAATCCGAGGTACCTCTCCTGGATGGGCTTTATTGACCCCAATTCTCCATGACTCAGGTCTAGGGGCGGTGTAACCTTTTCCCCGAGCCATGCAATAGGTACCCCCTTCTATGACGTACTTTAGGTCTTACATTTGCCTCTTACGAAATTTTGATTTTGCGAACTAGGGTGTACGCCATAGTTGGTTTGCCTCTGTCTGATTAATTTGTTGGTTCTTCTGCATATAAGTTCTTTTGTAATTTCGCAATCTCATCTTTATCATTCATAAAATATATTTTCTTCTTCTGCTTATCAACTCTCTCTTTCGCAATCTCATCTCTGTTATTCATAAGAAAAAATTACATAATCAATTTTTTATTTTTTTTTATTTTTTTTGAACAAACCAATCATACATTTTTCTTTCACCTCCCAATTTCTACTTCGGCAGTCAACAAGTTCATTCATTCTTTAAGTCTCTTATTTCTGCTACTTTCTGCCTCTGCATTTTTGAATTTTTATGTCATTTTCTTGTCTGTTGCGAAGCCTTCGCCACTTCTTATCTTCATCATATATTGGTTTCGCAGCATTTCTTCTTCTGGTTCTATTACATCTACCATCAATCTTTCACCTTTTTGTTTTTCTTTGATCTTTGTGTTTCCAATTCTTCTTCTTGCGGCTCTTTCTTCGCAAGATTCTATATCAATCTCATAACACTTCTTTCCTTCAACCCAATCTCCTTTTATTATGCCAACACCAGTGGGATGAGGGAACTTGACACATTGATGGAAAGTCGATGCCACACCTAAAATCTCATGTAACCAAGGTCGCTCAATAAATGCGTTGTAGGGTGATTCTACATCAACTACGCAGAATAAAATTTCATGAAAATATCGTAGGAAGGAAAGATCCTTTCGGTGGAATTCGCATATGAATTTCTCCTTTAGGCTTTTTTGCAGTGACTCCGTTAAAACCATAGATTTTGTAAGTTGAAGGTATCGGATCTTCATCTTTCCCTCCCACCCTTTTGTTTTTCGATATTTGCGACATTCAAGAAATCAAGTGTAAAAAAAGCTTGGCTTAACAAACCAACTTGCAGTATCTATAAAAATGGCAAATGATGAAGAATGATTAAAAAGAATGAATGAATTCTTCGACAAGATTCTATCCAAATCAACTTCGACACAGGGGAATACACTCGCTCCCTCAGTCTTTCCTTCAACTCTCTCAAGGCGCCTGGGATCGCCCGAAGAAAACTCCAGGGAAACCTTCAAGGAGACTTAGGTATTTCGCCGATCCCGCAGAGGTACAATAAATCGTCCTGCGATTTTGTCGCGAAGGAAAGGCAGGGAGTGACCTCTAATTAGGAGGCCTTCAATGGGCCCACTTCGTTAAAGAAAAAATTAAAATATCTTCATCTTAATAAAATATCAATGAGCCTTCTGCAGGCATTTAACCCTACATATTACATCTACCATCAATCTTTCACCTTTTTTCACTCAGAGTCTTTTTACTTTTTTGCTTTCATATTCATAATCACTATCCGAGCATCGTAACTTCATCATCACTTACTTCAAGGAGCGTTTAATAGGATCAAGACTTGACAAAGAAATGTTATCGCAAGATTCTATATCAATACTCATAACACTTTCCTTCAACAATCTCTTTCTTTATTATCATTACTGCATTAATGGAATAAACACATAAATGATAGGGAACTTGAATTAAAGTCACAAATTATTGATGGAAAGTCGATGCCATTAGAAACACCTATTTTTCTAAATTTGCAACTCTGAATAAGCTTATCTCGGAGAATTTCCAAGCTGGTTTTCAAAAATGCTTGTTTGTTCTTCACATAACTTTTGACAAGGGTGATAGTCTACATCAACTACCGATAAAGTTTGCAACTCCAAATAGATAAATCATTACTTAACAAGTCTTGCTTTTGCGTATAAATTTTCACCGTATAAGTATGAAGTGCCCATCCAACCACTTCTCCTTTTCATGTCATTTTCTTGTCTTTAACATTTGCGAAGCCTTCGCCACTTCTTATCTTCATCATATATTGGTTTCGCAAAGATTTCTTCTTCTCTCTCAATCGTTTTCTGGAGGAAGATTACATCTACCATCAATCTTTCACCTTTTTGTTTTTCTTTGATGCTGTGTTTCCAATTCTTCTTCTTCGCAGCTCTTTCTTCGCAAGATTCTATATCAATCTCATAACACTTCTTTCCTTCAACCCAATCTCCTTTTATTATGCCAACACCAGTGGGATGAGGGAACTTGACACATTGATGGAAAGTCGATGCCACACCTAAAATCTCATGTAACCAAGGTCGACATCTTCAATAAATGCGTTGTAGGTGATTCTACATCAACTACGCGAATAAAATTCAGAGGACAGTCCTTTCAAAATAAAGGGATAGTGGAATTCGCATATGAACTTCTCTTTAGGCTTATTTTAAAACCATAGATTTTGTAAGTTGAAGGTATCCTCATCTTTCCTCCATAGATTTTGTAAGTCAATATGATTTTGTAAGTATGATAAAAAATGATATTCACGGAACTTCCAGTATCAATCAAAATTATGTTGATTGCCCATGAATTCTCGGCTTCATCATCTTCATCCTCGCTAGGTTTTGGGTTAATTTCCAATCTTACTACTAATGGGTTGTCGTGCATTTCTCCCCCCTTCAGGTACTTCTTCTGCAGTAAAAGAGATAATCTGTTTTTGCCATTCCTTCAGCGGCGATGTCTTCGCAATATTCATTATTTCTCTATTATCGGCATCTCTTGCGAAAACTCTACTAAGAATGTTATCATGAAAATCTTCAATTGTACTGTACGAATGTACGATAGAGTTACAATACAAATTCTTTGCCTTGCTCCAACTTCCATGACAAATGTTTCTCCTCCTTTTGTTGTATTTACTCTGCGAATTTCTGGCGGTGGTGGTAATGGTTGAGACTGAGATTGATTTTTTAGAAAATGATCTAATTTCCCTTGGTCTATCATTCTGAGGATAATTCTTTTTATGTTTCTGCAATCATTTGTTGAGTGTCCATGAAAATGGTGATAAGAACAAAATTCATGACTTTTATCGCTCGGAGGTGGTTCACTTCCCATGTTCCATGGTGCGGGTATGTTTTCCATTAAGATTATAGCTTCCCATATTTTCTCCACACTAGCATTCAATGGTGGCATCTTAATTTCTTCCCATATTATCCTGTGATTTCGCTGCCTTTTGTGATAGTTTTGCCTCTGACCTCCATAAGTTTCTTGTGGATGATCAAGTCTTTGAATTTTGTTATTTCCACCACGGCTATAGAAGTTTCTTTTTCTCTCAAATTCTTCTTGATCACGACTCCCCATAGCTACTAACTTCTGCTGACCATCACCCGTTATCCTCTCTTGTTGCCCTTGCGATGTGCTCGCCACAATATTTCAATTTAGGTAATAAGCTTGCATTCGCTGTTTTTGAACTTGTGTTCGCAACTGGGTATGATTCCATCTCATTTTGATTTTCTCAAGAGCAATGTATTCCTCCTGAAATTCTCGCAACTCAGTCATCGTGATAGTGTTCTTGATTCTGAAAATTTGAATGTATAGCAGGTTGGTTGTGAACATAGCATTAACGAATGATATAATGAGATATCTCTCATCCACACGACTAGCCATATCACTACACATTGTCTTCCACCTCACGGTTAGATGTTTCAAACTTTCGCCAACCCTTTGTTTTAACCCAAATACATCTTCAATGCCAGGTCGCGAGGAATTGTTACTTATATACGCCCCTAAAAATATAGCCTGCAAATGGTTGAAAGATGTTATGGTATTCTTTGGTACACCTTCAAACCATTTCAATGCTTCTCCTGTTAAACTTGATGCAAAGTATTTGCACAATATAGCATCATGGTTCTCCCATTGTAGCATACATCTCACATAAGCTTTGATGTGTTGAACGACATAAGTTGTTCCGTCGAAAATGCTAGTTAGCGCTGGAAGATTGCACTTGGGTGGTATTCCTCCTAATTGTACTTCTCGTGTAAATGGAGTCATCGCAGCTTCTTCTATGGCTTCATCCAATTGTCTCTTGCCTCATTCCTTTCTATTGTTTAACATTCCTCTCATCTCCGCCAGCTCTCTTAAAATTTGCTCATTTACACCAGAATTTGGATCCATGGGTCTTTTTAACGTTGTTTCCCTTCTTCTTCGTTCCTCTCTACCTTGATTTTCTCGTTCATCGTTTTCTTCTTGTCTTTCCCTGCGATCTTCTCTTTCTTCTCTTTCATGAATTCGTGCACCATTATATCTCTCATTTTCTCTTCTTCGCTGCCTTTCAACTCTGTGTTGTACTCTATCATATTCTTCATTGATATTATCATTGTTGCGATTTTGTAAACGCCTTCTTTCTCGATTATCATGATTGTTCTGGCGAACTGCCTCTGAGATCTCTTTTCCTCCATTTCTGCTCTAAGCCTCTCTCTTTCGCAAGCTAGACGTGCTTGTTCAACATAATGTCTCTCTATTTCTTCTTCAATTGTTCGCTGATTCCTTTGAATATCTCTTCCTTGTAATATTCTCCTTCCTTCTTCCCGATTTTCTTCACCATCTCGATTATTTTGCTCTTGAGGTTGTTCATTCCCCTGATTTCTATCATTTTGTCCATTCTGGAGAATTTCAGCACGTTGGATATAACGATCTTCCGTTATTTCTCTTATTTCACGACGTTCTTCACCTGGATTTTGTACTTCCTCTCGAGTTTCTTCATTAGCATTTCCTACAGGTAAATTTCGTCTTATTTCTTCTCGAACTGATCTTGAACTTGACCCTGTAGTGCTTCTTGACCTTCTATTTTGTAATCTCATGTTTTCCATCCTCAACTCATGATTTTGCCTTGTCAAATTTGCACGCTCTTCTGCTTCTAATCGCCTTTCTTCATGTATTGTTTGTCTAATGTCTCTAATGCTACGATCTCTTCATTTCCATGAATTATTCCTCCAATTACTTCTTGGTCTCTCTCCTCTTGTCTATTGCCTCCTAATTGCTGCTCTTCTCCCATTTCATCTGCAGAATCTGATCGCCAAGTATGTACACTCACTCTGTCATAATCCACAACTCTATTTTGTATTGGTGGTGTATGTTGAATTAGCGGTTGAATTTGATTTTCTCTATTGTTCCTTGTATTCATTCTTGAAGATTCCCCCATCTCATCTCTCCTTTCTCCAGCAAGTCTCATACTCCTTCTAACAGTTATTGGTTGTTTTGATGCATGTCTTCTTCTAGTCATTTTTCAATCTTAATGAATTGTTGAAAATTATATGAAATTCCTTCCCTATTCAAGTCACAATATCAATCTTCAATCAGTCCCTGTTTCTAGCGCCATATGTAGTAGCAGGAAATCCCACACTACACCCCTTACAAGAATTCACACAATCAAGTCATTTTAAGATGAACAATTATAATCTTTATTGATTAAACTCACAAATGTTACAAGATGAAAAGGAAATAAGCTAAAGAATTAACAACTTCTCTAAACTTTCTCTCTCTTAATAACTTGCCCAACACTCGAAAAAGATCTCCATACTCTTAAGCCTGTTCGGCTCTTTATATAGGACATTACATATTGGATGACAGCTATGCTGTCCCTTTATTTTCGGATCTGACTTGCGAATTCTCGCAAATGTACAAATGTGAAATCTCGCAACACTCCTAAATCTCGCTAAGTCTTCACATCTTTCTCGTGTTCAGGCTGTCGTCATCCGTTGCGTCACTTTTATTACCCATCTGCGATATCTTCGCAATGTGTTGTTTATGGATTTCGCAAGGGTGTTGGTGTTGCGATATTCTGATCCTACAAATACAGTATAGTGTTCAACTCTGGACTAGGTCCCGGGGTTTTTCTGCATTTGCGTTTTCCTCGTTAACAAAACTTCTGGTGTCTGTGTTATTTCTTTTCCACATTATATTTATTTATATAATTGAAATATCATAAGTTGTGCGCAGTTCAATCAATTGGTAAATCCAACCTTTGGTTGTTGATTGAAATTGATTGACACTTGAACATTGGTCTTTGGTACCATTCAAGTTGTTTCTCATAATAATCAGGCTCACAGATTCTATCTGTTTAATTTGTTGATTACATTGAGAAACAAAGATATAACTCTTTGATATATTTTCCTTGATTGAGTCTGACTGTCTATTTGATTCTCTTGGAATTATATTGGAGTTAGTCCATATAGATTGCCTAACGAAATATTGGGTGTGGTCGTTGTACCCACGTTTTTTTTAACGTTAACGATCGTCGAGGGAAGAAAACCAGTTTAACTTTGCTATTTATGGCTTCCATTCTTGTCAATTATTAGTATGATGCATTATGTGCGGCTTGTTTTCTTAAGAATAAATCTCCCTCATCACCAACTGAGTCTCGATATCCATATGAATTACTTTTTAATAAGGTTCATGATTATTTGTCTCTGAAAACTTTCAGTTATTTGTGTTTTTCCCCACTTTCGAGATTATTGCTCTAGCAAATTGGAGCCAAGATATTCTCCTTGTGTCTTTCTTGGATATGATGCACCTAAAAAAGATTACAAGTTTTCGTCTACCAACAAGAAGAATTTATTTGCTCTCTCCATGTTGTCTTTGTTGAAGACTCATTTCTATATGATGTTGCCTCTACGGAATTACCTTTATTGTCATCATCCAAGCAGGTACAACTTAAATACTCTCTCTCTCATTTAAACACTACTAGTGTTCCTGTATTTAGTCGTAAAATTCCTTTAATACCTACACCAGCCCAACTAACCTTAAATCCACTACTTCTCATGTATGTATTCACTACCAATCATATCCACTGGAAGTCCTCCCATTAATCCAATAACTCTACCATCCCAAGAAACCTCAAATCTGTTTGTATCCTCTTATCAACCACACTCATGTGCTACCACTCATGTCCGACCACCCATGTCCAACCACCCATATACTAATCATTCAACTACATCAGTACCCAATTTTCCTTCTTTCACTCCTACCGGGATCTCTTATCCATAGCATATTTCACCATCTCCACCCTCTTTAATCACTCATTTACCTTAAATATCCACAGTCCCAAGATGTAAAACAACAAAGAACCTAAACCCCGACCCTACACGAGTTACCGTGCCATCGTCGGTCGTTTCTAATGAGCATGCAATGGTTACGCGAGGCAAAAACGATATTTTTAAAACCAAAGGTTTTTGCAGCATCTAAATATGATAAACTTATTGATGATATATTTAAACCTAGTTGTTATACATACGAAAAATCTGATCCTAAGTGGTGCACCTCTATGGGTGATGAACATATATAATGCTTTGATTAAGAATGACACATGGTATTATATTCCATATTCACCACACATGAATTTGGTAGGTTGTAAGTGGGTTTTTTGGGTTAAACGCAAAACCGATTGTATCATTGAGTGATACAAAGCTCATTTGGTCGTGAAAGGGTTTAATCAACAAGAGGGCGTCGATTATGGAGAGACGTTCATGTGATTAAACCTCACACAATCTTGTGTTGTTCTCACTCTTGATTTAACATATAATTGGTCAATACGCCAACTTGGCATTCAAATTGCTTTCTTAAATGAGTTTCTTAATTAGGAGGTACACATGAAGCAACTACCAGTAATAAGAGTACTTAGTTTCCTAATCATGTTGGCAAGCTTCACAAGTCTTTTTACAAACTCAAGAAAGATTCTAGAGCATGGTACCATCGTCTCAGTCTTTACTTGCAAAAATTGGGTTTTTTTTCAATTTTAAAGCTGATACATATTTATTCATTAGGCGCTCGTTGGAGGGTATCACTCATCTTTTAGTTTGTGTGGACGATATTATTCTTACAGGTTCTACATTAACTGGTTTGCAGCCAGTTATTTCTAGTTTGTAACATGAGTTTGCTTTGAACGACATGGGGCAG
Organism: Papaver armeniacum; assembly: GCA_023531295.1. Lineage (NCBI taxonomy): Eukaryota > Viridiplantae > Streptophyta > Magnoliopsida > Ranunculales > Papaveraceae > Papaver > Papaver armeniacum. The sequence goes on from JAJJWW010012646.1 coordinate 41,320, forward strand.
TTATTGTTTTTCTCGGCATTAAGGCTACTTTGTCTTCTATATAACTTTTTACTATCTCAAAAACGTTACATTGAAGACCTTCTTAGTCGTGCTAATATGCAAGGTGTTAAACTAGTCTCGACTCCACTTACTACTTTAACTGATCTTCACTCGATAACCTGGTATCACCTTCACATCGATCATATGGACATTTCAAGCTCTACCTTTTCTACTAACCCGGATTCTTCTCCCCCACTAACTCTAGTATCTTTTCTCATATATCCTATTCGATTTATTCTTTCAAAACAGTCATGATAGTTCTTTAAATCACCATCACTACCAAATTTGATAACATGAATTTTTTTCTATGGAAAACACAATTCGAACCTTATCTTCAGGGTTATAATCTTATATTTCACTCGTGACAAACCTTGTCCACCTGCTGATGTTAATTAATGATCTTCCAAATTCAACATTTGCAATTAGGTTTGTGAAGAAAAAAAATCCTCCATGGTTTATGTTTGTACTTCTTGTGCTACATCATGGACAAAAATTGACGAGTTGCTTACCTCCAAATCAGAGGCTAATATTTTGGCTATTCGGTGTGATCTCCAGCACATTCAAAAGGTTAATCAATCTATTACAAAGTATTTATCCCATGCTAACCAACTTACGGATTCTCTCACCTTTGTTGGCCAACCTATATCTGATATGGAATTTCATCATAACCTCCTCGATAGACTTGATTCATCTTTTGAAACTATTTATGTTTCTCTACAGACTTTTATGGATCATTTTAATGTTAAAACATTTGAAACTCACATCTTGTCTTATGAACGTCGTATTGAAAAACAAAATAAGTCTTTTATGCATCCTCAAGCATACACCGTCAGGTGTTCTTCAAACCGTGGTAAGGTATCCACATCCAATACCGATGTGATTTTTTCAGCTATGTGACAAACCTTACCACACTTCCCAAGATTATTTTAAGAGTTTTGATCGTAACTTCAAGCCTCATCGCAAGCAACCACCTAATAGGAACTCTCGACCCAACTCTTTGCACTATGTCGACTTACGCTACCAATCCTGCACCAATTTACACTTATGATTGGCTTCCTGACAGCGGTGCCTCTCATCATATGACTAATAACATTTTTCATCTTCGTAACTCCTATTGAAGACATCAGCGCAGATTAGGTAAAGGTATCTAATGGCTCCCGTTTACCTATATCTCATACAGGCTCAGTCTTATTACCCACTCCCACTCATAGTTTCAACTTTTTAATACCTTGTGAGTTCCCCACCTTTCCCATAATTCTCTATTTTTGTCCCAATTTTGTTGTGATAATCATGTCATCTTGAAATTAACGATTTTACTTGTTTTACGAAGGATCCATAAACGAAGAAGGTGGTTCTTTGGAGCACGCTTAAGGAGGATCTGCACATTGAAGCCTGTTACTTCTTCCATTTCATCTTTAGTAGGAGAACAAACTCCATTGCAGTCATGGCACGATCGTTTAAGTAATTTGATGTTACGTACAATCAAGTCTGTGGTGTCTTGTAATTGTTTTCCAGTTTCAGATTCTAAAATTTCCTTTTATCAGTCTTGATTAGAGAATAAGAGTCATAAACACCCTTTTCGTTCTAGTACCACCGTGTACTCCAAACCATTGAATTTCACCTGCACTTATCTTATCTAATGAAGGTTACCGTTATTATGTTATTTTTGTCGATGATTTTAGTCGTTTCACCTGGAATTATCCAATGCTACACAAAAATCAAACAATTCCAAACCGATAATGGAACCGGGTACAATCGTATTAAATCCATTCTCCGTGATACACTTTGCCCAAAATAGTCTAGCAAAAAGATAGTTGAGAATCAGTTTTCGAGATGAGTTATTTATGGGCCTCAATATTCACCCATTCTTCGTGATACATTTCGCCAAATAGTCCTGCAAAAAGATAGTTGAGAACCGATTTTCGAGATGAGTTATCCATGGGCTGTCTAGCAGAAAGATAGTTGAAAACCGATTTTCGAGATGAGTTATCCATGAGCTTCAATACTTTTTTTTTTTTTATATATAAAAGGAGTATTTCCTCAGATCTCCAAACTCTTGATCTTGAGCGGAGGCTCTATCCCCTGACCTACTATTCTAGAGCAGGCTCCAGACTAACTGGGCTAACCCCTGATGGTCGGCTTCAATATTTTTGAATGCCTATTAATGGCATGTCTCGGAACAAAAACAAAATTCACGGCTCGATTTTTGGGGTTTTTCCTCTGGGTATGTTGAACAAAACAGGTCCTTAAGCGTAGCGGGAAACTGGAACGAAAAAGGAAAAAAACCTTTTCAAGACCCTAGAAATCTAAAAATTCCCAAGTTCTTCTTCGTCAACAACAAAATCCCTCCGAAACACCAAATTGAAGAAATTGTAAGAAAACAGTGTTGAGTCAGTTGCCCGTACAAAGCCGGATTATCTTCCACCACCATAGATTCAACAAAGAAGTACAGTACAGTAACACAAGAGTTTGGTTTTGGTGATTCTTCCACACAGAATTGTGGAGATCAGAACTTCTATTTATATATAGATTTTTACAGTAAGATAGTCATTGTACAGATTCTACAAATATGGAAACTAACAACTATTCAGCTGGAAACTATTGCGGAAGACTTGAATTGGTTTTAACAACCATCTGACTTGGTCTGTTCAGAATTAATCCCTTGTTTGGTAGGACTATCCTTGACACAGTACAGCTCTATAGGTAAATCTCACGCTTCCTAAACCCTAATTATTCAATCTTTTAAGCCAATTGTTGAATCCATGAAACAGTGATGAAGTTCTTCATATGTTTTTTTTCTTTTTTTCTTTCCTTAACTTACTTGATCAATGGTTTCTCCTCAAGTGTCCTAAAATAGGGCTGCACAAGGTACGGGACAGTACGGGTTTTGCCAAACCGGTACTGTGCCTCCTATGGCAGTACCTATACCTTGTACTTGTAAATTGCACATTGCAATACGGGACGGGACCGGTGCAGCACTGTTTAACTCGGTACGGGACGGGACCGGGACCGGTTCCTTACCTATAGCATATGTAACAAAAAAAAAAAAAACAGGAAGGCAAGATGATCATCATCACCAACCTTAAAAAAACGACCATAACATGATTGAGATTCATCGATAGATTAATTGCTCATGAGAGCGGGATGTGATCTGAGACATGAGATTACCAAAGATGACAGGGGAATTCTCGAGTAAAAAAAAAGTTTTGGAGTTACTGATTTGATTAATCAATAACAACGATGATAAGGTACAAGACCTCATGTCTTTAAACTGGCGATACATTAATATTACTTAACTTTGTAATAATGAATGGAGCAAGATGCGGTCTTGTGAGGATCACTAAATACTATAGGAAACACCATCAATGTAGTAATAGGAAATTAACCGGAAAGTCTCGTGGTGGGAGAAAAGAAACACGCGATTGATTTCGCAAAGAAACATTGTTTTATATAAAAATAATAATAATTTGTGATCTAATTGATCACCGGCAATGGATAGAGATTACCATTGAAAGGGTATAACCCCTACTATCAACGGCTAGGATTTAACCCTAATTTCAACGGATGGAGATCCTCGGTACTACGGGACGGGACGGGACGGGAATAGCATAGAACCGTTACTCGTACCTACTCAAGGCACGGTACCAGTTTTTGGTACTTGTACCTGTCCCATCTGACCACGGTTCCGGGGCGGTACCGGTACGGTTCATGCGGTTCCGGTACGGTTCCATGGGACGGGACGGTACCTGTGCAGCCCTATCCTAAAACTTGTGAGAGAAATTATAAAATTTTCAAAATTTTGATTGACGGAATAGGGTTTAATTGAAAAGCTTGATAGCAGTAAATCTAGTGTATGAAAGACACTAGCCCACATTGGATAAGCATTTACCATTCTATTTTGGTTACATCTATATGATTTCAGTTTGAAGGAATTCAGCTTTCATTGTTCAGGAGGAATTTGCATAGACTCGGCGGTGTTGGCTTTCTCGGCTTGTCCTATTTGTGAGTTACAGTGCCTTCAACTGGGCTGGAAAGGTATTATCATATGTGTTTTTGTTATATTTGGCTTTCTTATAAGTTTTGGTATTGAATTCAAAAGCTGCATTATTCTGATGTTTTGGACAAATGAATACAGGCATGCAAACAATCATTTTGAGGAGGAAGAGGAACTTGCAAATGACATGAAGTTGTCTCAACAACTTGCGAAGGAGGACATGGAGTTGGCTCAAAAAATTGCCCTTGGACCAACTAGACCTCGTAATACAGTATGTTCCTCACTATCTACATCTTTATTGCTAACATAAAACTGACTGAGGAGAAAGAAACTGTGCCTTATTGGAATCTAAACATCAAAGAGTTTAGATTGATACCCCTGGTTACCTGGTGTTTAATATCTTGTTTATATGTGGTTCTCGAGTCAAATCAACGCATGCTACTAATGCAGTATCTGAAAACTAAAACAAATCGTTCCGAATATCTTTGTTAGGTGAGTCTTTTAAAGTTGCTCCTTAAAAACACATCTGCAGGATAATCTGATATTTTGATTATCAGATTATCGAAATATTTTGATATTTTGATAATCTTGTATTCAATCTGATTATGGAGATGATTCAGAACCGGGTACCTCAAGATGTAATAGTAGGATGAGTGACGATGCAGATTTATCTATTCCAGAGAAAATTTCCTGTTTAGTTAGTTTATGAATTAGAAGCTTTTACTATAAAGTTGAACGGGGTGTCATGGCTTTGTTGAGGAGATGTTTAGAATTGGAAAGACAAAATTCGGGTTTATAGATCATTTTCAGTCTGTTGAGTCAGAAGATTGAGGGTGGGGTTGTGGATGGCGTGACATCCAAATGATATCCTCACATTTGTTAATGCAAAAGCAAGAAGCCAAGGAAGTAATGTTTGGCAGGTCAGGATTTGTTCCTGATATCGCGTCACTCCAAAGATGGCTCGAGATTGCTTTGCAGAGAGGTTTTGAAATTGAAAGTTGATGGAATTAGATAGACTTTCCCTATCAAGGCAGTAACGTTGTGTTGTTCGTGCATTGGCATATATATATATATATAGATTAACTATCGTGGATGGTAGTGTAAGAGTGAACACCTAGGTGCTAGGATTATCTACACACCATAAGATAAAAACACAAGATGCACCCAATCAGTGTGTTTGAGGGAAGTAAGTAAAACACTCTTTGTGACGTTAGATGTCCTTATGATCCGTAAACAGAGGCCTTTATGCCTTGATCTAAGGCTGAAACTTGAACGAAACAATCACTAGATTGAATATTTTGGCTTAATATCAATTACTCGTACTCGCTAATGCTAAAACTTTTAGCGTATGCGTATCCATGTGGTCACGGCAAATTTTACTAAGCTTGAAAACTAGAAAACAGAATCCTAAAGCCAAATTTCACTAATTCACTTCAAAATCTGCTGCCAAGGCTGTTGCCAAAGCAGTAAGGTTTTTTATTTTTTCAAGTTACTTACCTTAAGTAAATTCCAATTCTGATTATAGCTTACCTTACCTTCATCTGTATGTCTTACTTTGCAGCGAATGACCCCTTCTACCCCTCAAGTGAAAAGGACTGGAGCATCGAAAACACTTGTTGCCATGAACCTATCGTCTTCCACTTCCAAGTCTGATGTGTGAGTATATATGCCAATGTTATACCTTACACTTTCTGACCATTGTCACATTTCAGTTCGGTGTCTTAATACTCTTTTGTCGTAGGATCGAGTTCTTTGAATGGCCTGGGGATGTTGTTGATGTGCGTTTCTCTTATTATCCTAGTGGAGAATTCAGGGGAGTATGCCATATTGAGTTTGCAACTGAAGAAGCTGCAAAGAAGGTAGACTTCCTAGCTTATGCTTCAGAATTGCTTCAGAATTATTGCAAATTCTGTATTCTAACTTGTACTCGTGCCTCATGGTTAATTTACCATTGCAGGCAATGAAGCTGAATGGCGAATATTTATCGGGCAGTTGGGTAAAACTTGGATTTTCTCGTGAATCCATTTTTGTTCGAGGTTTCGATACTTCTTCTGGAATCAACGAGGTATAGCAAGTTCGTGCAGATCTTATTATTTTCTGTCAATTGGTTTGTTCCACACTCGATTTAATTCCCCGGCAAACAGATCCGGAGCTCCCTAAAAGAGCATTTCTCATCTTGCGGAGAGATCTTATGGATGCACATTCCAACATTTCACGACACTGGTGTTCCTCGCAGGTTAGTAGTCTACCACGTTGTGCTTTGCAATTCCTTCTAAGTATTTTTGTTACAATCAGTGCCATAGCTTGATATTTAATAAAAATGTTAAATCTGCTACGTGGAGGAATGGTTATGACTTATGTCAACAAGTTTTTGTTTTTTTTGTTCCACAAACCCATTCTAACGTTGATGTTTTTGTATTTGCAGGATTGCTTTCATTGAGTTTTACCATCTTGATGCTTTCCCAAAAGCACTTGCGATGAATGGGCATAAACTTGGTGATTATCCCTTGACAATTGAAGATGCGACACCATTAAACCGTAATGTTACAGGAACGGGTGGTAGAGTTGTATCATCTGGAGGACGTTTTGGTCCTTATGGTGGCCTAACTTATATTCATACGTTCTTACTGCGATCTGATAGAGGTTATGGTGGTGCTGGCTTAGGAAGAGTTGGAAGCCCCTATCGCCATCCTTCAGGTTAGTTTGCTGTTCCCGATTTTTTCTCATAATCATGTATGTTACATCTTTGGTTTGTTGTGACCATATTCAAATTCTAAACCCAAACCAATTCTTAAAATGCAGGAAAGAAAATCAAATTTGATTATGATGAACCTGAAGGGAGGAAACTGCGCAGTGTACAGGCACTCAATCCACTGTCTGAAAATCATTATTATCCTAGAAACAGGGCCTAATTTATGGTTAACCTGTTTGTAGTAGGGTATCTTCAGGAAGCTGTATGATTTATTTTGGTAGTTTGGGTTTATTTATTAAATTTTTTTTTTTTTTTTTTTTTTTTTTTTTGAAAAGGAGAAATTTATTTATAGGCTCGAATTGTCAAGTGTTACATGGTTTAGGAATGTGGCATTCCTAGTCTTTACAATCAGGTAAATAAACATTAGCATAATTAATTCCCAATTGTAAGCATTAATCGGCCGAACTTGTTCGATAGGACCATATCTCCTTGATGGCGTCGATGTTCCCGTGAGTTTTGATTCACATTACCGCATAGTTTCATCCCAATCTTGTTCAATTGTTGATCTTGGAGTTTTAATCCACGCTTTGCGCACAACACAACTTGATTATAGCTAGCCCGATAGTTGATGTGGTGGTGGTAGATACTGAGTGTGAAGGTTTTGACACCTTCTTCAATGACTATCCATAAGAATAGCCTAAGATTTGATGGGTACTTCTTAGTGTGAACCTTGAAATAATCCCTTGGTGTTGATGATGGTTGTGTAGCCGATCGGTTGGTAGATTGGTAGCCATTGCTGCTGTGATGTGGTGTATGGCTCATGTCCCGCCCTTCTGTAAGGACATGTTGTCGTTGGTGATGAGAAACTTGCATAGCGGCATCCTGTTGTTGATGATCCGCAGAACCTAAACTATCCTTAGTACTACTAATAAGCTTATCTAAAAACATGGAAGAAAAATACATAATAGTAGATACTGAGTTGACGATTTTGGTCATTTTCATACTGTTTGGCAAAGTTGTATCGACTCCTCTCTTCGTTCCTTGAAATCAGCTGTTTATGATGGGGGTGGTAAGAGACTGATGATGGTAGTTGTGTTTGCTGGAGATGGTGCGGAGCTGAGTTGTTGGTGTAGCACTGTGGTAGTCGAGAGTGAACATAGCCTGTAGAATGCTCCCTAGACAGAGTATGGGAGAGACCATAACCTGAACCTAGATATAAAGTACAACTACAATATTGTGTCATATCACACTTATTTATATACAATAAAGGAAAAGTTAACCTAACATTATACGCGAGCTCGCGCAGGAATTGGACTGTCAAACTCTGTAGTTTCCTTTGACAGCCCCCCAAGTCATTAGTCATTACTCATTTTATATGCGAGAGTTGGGTCTTGCCAACATCTCGCATTTTTCCACAAAGGGTTCCAGTGAGACCCTCTTCAGCAGTGGAGAAATCCCATCCCGGCTGTGGTCGCCTTTGAATTGGTTTGATCGGGGTTTTAATCAAGATTTGCATGCTTATTGATTGAATGACCTCTGACTTGAGTTTACCATATTTGAATGTCCCTGGGTGTAATCCCGTGATTTCTGGTAAGATGTGGTATTGAACTTGAGTATCTATAATAAGCAGCAGCGTCACGTGGTCATTCATTATTCTTCCTACATCCTCCCGTACATATGTCTCCACGTGTCGTCCAACAGGACCCCTATTTCTTCCTTTTTCAGAGACATAAAATGAAACAGAGATAGATACAAAAAAGGAGTGAGGCTCCCTTCCCCAAAACAGACATGTCCCCACCAGAGACATTGTAAACCAGATCCAATTTATATCCGATTGAAGAAGAGGGTTCTTCTGGAGTGAGTTGCTTTTCGATTCATCCCTGTTTGCCTTTGACTCGGTCGAGTTGCTCAGCAAAGAATGCAATGAACATGAAGAAAATGAGATATTCTTCCCGTTCTGTGGACGAGCTATCACCAATCGAAAAGTTTGCCTTTCCAGTTTTGTTTCCCAAAGCCCTTCTCCGTGATAATAATTAATTGACCGATAAGAGAGAAACAATTTTGTAGCCCTATCTTTAATCATCTTTTTCTGGATCGGTTTGGAGATGGAGTTATGGATCCTCTTGGAGGCCAAAGGATGAACGAGAAACCCCTCATAGATTAACCGATATATATGATGTTTATTATGATTAAAGTAAGGAACCAGACTTGGAGGTGATGTTTTGGATAATAAAAAACGTCCACTTTGTAGACATGTTTGTGATTTCATCATACAAGGTGTGAATGATGGAGATTTGACCACTATTTATGAAATAGTCAAAGCATACTATGCCTGACATACTTGTGTGTTTATAATATGTAGGCTATTTAAAAAAAAATAAGGGTTGGTACTTGGTATGTGACAGTCGGTTTATTGTTAAAACCTCTGACCGAATTTTACTTAATTTTCTAGAATTTTTATTATAACTGTCATTTGAAGTTTTTTTTTTTTTTTTTTTTTTTCTTGACTTGAAAAGTAAATACAGAGAAGACCTAGCTGGTCAGGTTGGGGACCTGAATAACATAAAGTCTGTTTGCAACATTACAAATAAGATAAGGGTTACTATGGCCACCATCTCTCCATCTCTGGAGAATGTGGCATAAGATTGCGCAATAAGTTTAAATTTTGGCAACCAACTCGCTTAGGGGATTACAATTAAATTGTCTAAAAAAGCAAAATAAGTCCACATTCATGTCGATCACTCCCAATGTGGTCATAGCCTCATCAGTCATCACTCCCAAAGTGGTGCTGTCTTCTAGTAGCTTACTTTGCAGAGGCAGGCCCGTTGTCCTTTTGTTGCGCCTCTTTCATCTGTTAATTGTTGTTGCAGTATTTAGACAGGGTCTTGTGGAGGTTCCCAGCCTCTTCCCAAATGCCTTTACACATTAGCCTGGGAAGAGCCTAGCTCTTGTGGTTGTTCCCGGTTTTAAGAGAAAACGGACGACCATTAGCCGTTTTCTAATTTGTTGGGTTCACCAAATCTTGAAACCCCACTTATTTTTCTATTGGTCCCACTAGTTTTCCCCAAAACGAATGGTTGTTATCCGGTTTATATAAGCTACACGATTTTTAAGCTAAAATATCTCATGGCCCTACTAAGTTGCAAGGGTTTTAAGAAAGAAACGGACAATCATTATCCGTTTTCTACTTTTTCAAAACGGCTAATGGTTAGCCGTATCCGGAGTCTTCCCTCCCGCTGGGATTCCCGCACACTAGGGAAGCCTTGCGGGAAGAGGGACTTATGGCCACGATTTTTGTGTTTGGGAAGAGGCTCGGCATGCCCATAAGACCCAGTCTTAGCAACTGGTTTGTGTTTGGGTTCCTGCTTAGGATAAATTCCGGGGAGTTGGGTGAGGGAATCATCATTTGGGGTATACAAGAAAAGTTTAGGGCATACATGGATCCTTATAAGGGGTGTCCTAGAGAGAGTTAAGTTACTAAAATACCCTTAAGTCTTTGGAATTACACTAATACCTTTCCTTATCCATATATTTATTTTAATTTTATTCTTTTAAATTTTTATTTTCTTAAAATATTTATTTTCTTTTTTATAGGCTAGGTGTCGCCATTCAGAAGGGGGTTGGTGCTCAGCTTGTTGCTAGGCTACCAACTAAAGTTCTGTATGACTCTATTCAATAAAGATGTTTATTATTTTTTAATAAAAATGTTTATTTTTTTAAATATTTTTTTTTAAAATGGTTTTTCTCAAAAAATCAAAATCAAATTTTTTTTCTTAAGTTTTATTTATTTTTATTGATTTTTTTTTTATTGTTACAAAACATACATAGGTTCGGCTGATAACGAGTTAGCCGAACCTAGGGTGTTCCTCGTATATGAAGAATATTGAGAGGTTCGGCTGATAACTTGTCAGCCGAACCTAGGTTTTTTGAAAACATACCTAGGTTCGGCCGACAAGTTATCAACCGAACTTAACTCTGTAACTGTCAAACTTATCGGCTGATTCGAGGAAAAAAATAGGACAACCAACTTAGCATTGTTCTTTATAATGTGAAGTGCCTAAACTTTTCGTGTTTAATTATCAGCCGAACTGTTCATCGGCACCTTCAGAATGAAGAACAATGAGAGGTTCGGCTGATAATTTCGTCAATTATCAGCCGAACCTCATTCTGTAGCTGCCGTAAAATCATAGTTTTTTCGATTTAATGAGAATCTCTCAATCAAATGCAAAAAAGTAAGACTTGGGATTGTGGGAAATACTTCCTATGGTACATTACTTGTATGGGAGAAGAAAAAAATGGAAGAAAAAAGTTTAAAAAAAATTGAAAAAGTGAATATGAAAGAGGATGTCTAATGAAATTAAATAAAAAAAAGGGAAAAAATTAAATTAAAAAAAAAAAAACTAAAAAAATAATTAGTTAATTAAGAACGCGCAATTGGGGATATGGAAACTAATTGGGGGATATAGCTACATGACAAAATAGGGATCCAAATAGCAAAGCTGGGTCACCCCTTATGTAATTATTTTTTTTAATTCCTAATCTAGCCCTCACTAATCAGGTTTAGTGGTTAATAATAATTAGTAAAAATCTTAAGTATTTGGGGGATAAATTAGTGTGTATTTTTATTAGAATTTGTGTGAGTGAGGTGAGAGTAGAAGAAGGGAAAAAATATTTGAGAGGGCAAATTTTTTTTGTGAAAATGGAGGATGATTGTGAAGAGAGAATTGTTGCTAAGAGGTTGAAAATTTGATATTTTTTTCTTTGAATCCACCATTGTTGCAGTTGAAAAAGCTCGGTGCCGGCATGGTATTAAACCAAAAAACAATGTCGGAATTTGCTGGAAATTTTCATAAATTGTTTGCCACTATCCAAAAATTTTCTGGTTTTGATCTTCAAAACTTTTTTTTTTTTTGTTCTAATTAGTCCACTTAGACAAATTTATCTAATTTTCGAGCATGCCATCCTCCGCATAGTATGTTGCTTAAAGGCCACATGATGAAAATATGTTGATTTTTTTTAAATTTAGGCATAGTATGTTGCTTAAATAGGCACATGATGAAAAGTATCCAGAAAATTGATTTTTTTTCACTTGACTACCGGCATGGATAGATTTATATCGAGCATGCCGGAACTAAGTACCGGCTTGGTCTTCATCCTAAATAACCATTCCGGAACTCAGTACCGGCGTGGTCTTCATCCTAAATAACTATGCATGTACTGAGGAACCTAGTATCGGCATGGTCTTCATCATAAATAACTATGCCGGCACTCAGTACCAACATGGTCTTCATCACTACAGGCGTGGTCTTCATCCCTACCGAATGTAAAAAAAAAAAAAATCAAAGTGAGGAGCCGGCAAAGAAGGAAAATGGAATTTGAAAGGAAGTGAGAAATGTTTCGAATTTAAAAGGGAGTAGGGTATTTTTATGTTTGATTTAGCTTTATTGTTGTAAAGGGTAGTTTCGTATTTCCCCCCCCCCCCCAAAAAAACACCCCTTAGCAGAAACTATTGGTTGGGGGAAGTAATTCATATCCCCAATTAGTTTTGATATCCCCCAATTGTGGGTTCTTAATTAATCATGGATGTCTAATGAATCAACACTAATCATTAATATTAACCACTAATCAAATAAAGGTATTATTGCCATTATGAAAAATGGCTGGATAGGAGGCACTATAAAAACACTATTTAACATCCCAGTTTTGTCATATTCTATATGCCCCAAATGATGGTTCATTGGAGGCATTTATGTGGGCTTTGATTTTGTTAATGGTAACTGCAGGTGAAGGTTTAGTGATTTGGAAGCACTTAAGGCAGCGAGCTTCCAGATGAACCAAGCTGTTAGAGCATAAAGCTGATTAATCTTAACATCTTCTATTAGAATGGTCTGTCTATTTGTGATCCAAGTCTATCCAAACCTTGGTGCTGTCTTGTCTGTTTTATATGCGTCTGTTTAGTCCAAACCAATCTGCCTTGCTAAAGGAGCAATTTAAGAGAGTATGATAATCTGTTTTTTTTGTGGATTGATCACACATAGAGCAAATTGGAGATATTGTGGTGACCCATCTGTTTAGGGATTTGTTGACTGGGAGGATGCCATTATAACACCACTTCATGAAAACTTTGATGCGTGGGAGTGCACCTAGAGTCCAGATTTTTCTCCAAATTATATTCGGCTGGCCCTATTCGGTATTTTGATTTGTCCTCCTCTAGTGTACTCATAGGTTGATTTAACGGTGAGTTCCCCAGATTTAGTTAATGGCCAGGTTAGGTTATCACCGTATCAGGATTACCAACATTGGGGTGAAGGTCCATGCTAGTTATGTTTTTAACTATCTCGGGAGGGAGGACTTGATTCAGAAAATATAAGTTCCATTGTTGGGTATTGGGAATTATAACAACACTAATTCTCTTTAGTTTAGAGTATTGTTATGTTTAGGCTTTGAAATTTGTTTTGCTTGTTACTTGTTCTGCATTTGTTCATTTGTCGAGTCTATCAGTGTACACCACAAGGATGGACAATTTCAGCAGTTAACAAAATTGCATGTGAACTGTATGTAAAACTCATAAGGTCTATTTAGTATAAACGTTATTATGCATAGAATAGATATAATTATCGAAAGACTCAAATATAAAATAGGATGGATCATAAGAAATTGAGTACCATTGGTGTTGAAGGTGCTTAAGATAGGTCTTGGCGATAGCATGCCAAGGAGACTCGACTGAAAGGAGAGGATCTACAGTCAAGGTGACAAGATTCGAACCTATGACCCTCTGTACCCAAAACAGATGCGCTGACCAGACTGCGCTACACCTCGTCTCTCACCCTGCAGGAATTTGAGGAAATCCGTCTCGCCTGCTGCTTAGAAGTGGATTTGAACCACTGACATAAGGATTTTCAGTCCTTTGCTCTAACTAGCTGAGCTACCCAAGCCACTTTCTTTCCTAAAGTTTTCATCGAGCGCTTTACAAGGAGTAGCTTGCTCCTTTTCCGTTCAACCGGAGGAAATGGAATTTGAACCCATGATATAATAATCTTGTATGTTGATTTAGAAAACCAATGCCTTAAGCCACTCAGCCATCCCTCCAAGTTTTGTTGATCGGAATTGGATTTCCAGGTTGGATGCTCTCTCAGTTAAAGTTCACTACTCATAAGATAAAACGACCCACTATAGGGAATTCTACCTGCTCTCTCAGTTCAAGTGCTCTTAAGATAAAACATTTCTTTCTATACGAGTTTCTTCCCGCTACGAACTAGATACAAAACAGATGCGATCCAGTAGAGACAACTTCGAGCTATGAAGAGAAAGAGTTCAGCTTTCTGGCGAGTCAATATGGAGTAAAAGGATTCGAACCTTTGCATGCCGGTATCAAAAACCGGTGCCTTGCCACTTGGCTATACTCCAAGTTAAGGTATGAATTCCATGAATCTTTCGGGACCATATAAATGGATTGCGAGACTTTTCTATGATATGACATTACTTCTATGGGCTATCTATCTATGCAATTTCAATGGACAAAGACTCGCTCTCGCTAGATCGAAAAAGAGATAGGCGGGAAAGACTAGGCGGCTACTAATAATGGCTCTTTAGCAGAGTCCAGCATGCCCTACTGAAGGAGTATTTTCTTCACTCTAACCAGTGGATACATCTGACCTACATCAAATTTAGCATAAACGAGGTCTCCAGAAAGGGATCTACTAACGAAGGTTTCACCATAATTACTTGGAAATGACATACCTGATGAACCAAATTTTGTCCAGTTCTCATAATCACCAGCTAAACCAGCTAAATAAAGATGACCAAGAAGACCGGATCCCACTTTTCCACTTGCACATGCTGACCGAGATGATGTTGTATTCTCTTCTCCAAGATCACCAACTACTAACCTATTTGACCAAGGTCTTCCTTATACAGTAGATTCTCATCCAATAGAATCCCGATTTGACCTAGTATCCCCAACAACGAAGAAAAAAAAAGCTACGAACGGGGCACACTGATTGGCTAGGGAAGCCATTGAAAGGTGACTGAAACACCACAAACGGAGACTACACAAGCTAATGATAGAGGCAAGAACACTTTCCGACCAGGTTCCATTAATTGATCATAACGATTTCGTGAAAATGCTGCACATTTGATATCCATTTTATCGGGCAGTTGGGTAGAACTTGGATTTTCTCGTGAATCCATTTTTATTCGAGGTTTCGATACTTCTTTTGGAATTGACCAGGTATAGAAATTTCGTGGAGATCTTATTATTTTCTGTCAATTGGTTTGTTCGCGCTCGATTTAATTCCCCGACAAAGCAGATCCGGAGCTCCCTAAAAGAGCATTTCTCATCTTGCGGAGAGATATTATGGATGCACATTCCAACGTTTCACGACACTGGTGTTCCTCGCAGGTTAGTAGTATACCACGTTGTGCTTTGCAATTCCTTCTAAGTATTTTTGTTACAATCAGTGCCATAGCTTGATATTTAATAAAAATGTTAAATCTGCTACGTGGAGGAATGGTTATGACTTATGTCAACAAGTTTTTTTGTTTTTTGAAGTTTTTTTGTTCCACAAACCCATTATAACATTGATGCTTTTGTATTCGCATCATTGAGTTTTACCACCTCGATGCTTTCCCAAAAGCACTTGCGATGAATGGGAATAAACTTGGTGATTATCCCTTGACAATTGAAGATGCGACACCATTAAACCTTAATGTTAGAGGAACGGGTGGTAGAGATGTATCATATGGAGGACTTTTTGGTCCTTATGGTGGCTCAACTTATGTTCATAGGTTCTTATTGCAATCTGATAGAGGTTATGGTCGTGCTGGCTTAGGAAGTGTTGGAAGCCCCTATCGTCATCCTTCAGGTTAGTTTGTTGTTCCCAGTTTTTTCTTATAAACATGTATGTTACATCTTTGGTTTGTTGTGACCATATTCAAATTCTAAAACCAAACCAACTCTTAAAATGTAGGAAAGAAAATCAAATTTGATTATGATGAACTTGAAGGTGAAGAAACTGGGCAGGGTGCGTGCACTCAATCCACTGTCTAATTTATGGTTAACCTATTTGTAGGGTATCTTCAGGAAGCTGTATAATTTATTTTTGTAGTTTGAATTTATTATGAAATACTTTTTTTTTTGAGAACATATGATGAAATTATCAAAGCATATAAATTATATGCTCGACATACAGGTTCAGTTGAAGTGTTAGAGAAACTTCGAATTTTGGGCTTGGCAATGAGACTTAGGTGACGGGCTTATCCTAAGCGGCATATGTAATTACTAATTAGCTTTGTTATCTTTTAGCTTCTCAATTTTCTGTTTTTTCTTTTAGTGAATGTAATTTTTTCAATTAATAAAATTCGCTTGATGCAGCAAAAAAAAAACAAACAAACAAAACAAACAAAATATGTACATATATCGCTTGTGTGCTTATACAATATATTAGGCTATTAAAAACATAAAATAAAGTGTTGGTATTTGACCGTAGGTTAACTATTAAAATCCTTAGTTGTACCGAATTTTATTTTATTTTTCTGAATATTTATTATAAATGTTATCAGAGGGGATATTGTAATATCCGTACTTTTCACGTGGCACATTCTCAAAGATGCGTCATGGTTTTGGATGAAGCTTCATTTGAAGCTTATGTTATTTGTTTGGCCTAGGGCCAATATGGTGAGCATATTTGCTAAGGGCCAATATTGCACTAAGAGGGTGCAAGTTGTGAACTATATGTGCCTAAATCTAATATTGAGCTAATGTGACGTATTACATAAGTTATATTGGTCAATGGTCAATCTCATACCAAATGGTGCATCAGGCTAGTTGGGAGGAAGGCCTTAAGCAAAGAGTGATATCATAGCATATTACACAGGTTATTCGCCTACAACCAATATCGCACCACAAGTGGTGTATCAGGCCAGAGCAGTCTGGCATAGGCAATGTACAACTACCATGGTTAGTGTCACATTCTCATTTAATCGCCTAAATTTTTCATGAGACATGACCGGAAATACTATGTGGTTTAGTGAGTCAACTTCACCCGCAAGTACTCAGCATTTCATACTTGCATCGAAGTATACATATGCCTTCACTCTTAAGGCTTTATGCAACAGAAGTTTTCATCTTCTTTCTCTCTAACTCTTCATGCCCCCATAAGCATAAGAGGTTCTGCCATGCATCAAACCAATTGACCAACTCACAAAATCAGCAACATCACAAACACAAAGACATGACACAATTAACCCATTTTATTACATTAAAGGAAGATTACAAAACTTCTGTCCAACCAATGGACTAAACAGGCTATCACCCTCTTAATGATGCCTTATTCTCTCAAAACAATGATACTAAATCAACTCTATGTAGCCTACTAAATTTATAATGTCTCTACACTATTTATACAGTGGTTACAAAGGCCAAAAACTGTGCACAACACTTGCATACACATGGAACAACCATGTGTCCCATTGGGTAGTTTCCATAACCGCCACTCTGCTTTTCAACTGCCACCTTTTGTGTTGTCAAGCAGATTGAAGCCACACTTGTCATGAACGGTTAGAGACACTCTACTAAGGTTCTAAACTCATTTAATAACCCTTCCAACTTGTCTCGCACCTTTGGCACGCTTGTGAAGACAATAACCAACTTATAACCGCCACTTGAGTCGTATTGCACAAATGTTGCGCTTTACTGAATTCTTCCTTGATCCAATGCTCAACCATCATGGATCTACAAACTTCTTGCTCTAAGATAATGCACTGATAATCCTTGTGCTTCAATCATAAAGGCCAACTCCTTAAGCTCATTACGGTTGCTCATCGTCATATGCTTCACTTTTCCAATTTGCTTGACAATAATTGTTTGCCTTTGTTCAATCTTTGGCCCTGTCTTGAACTAATGCATAGACCAACTCTTGGCATATTATACCTTCTTGCATCATCCTTGAGTTTGTGCCAACTCAGTTCCATGGATATGCCTTAATGCCAACATGGCATGTTGTATATGTCACTTTGGATTTTCCTTGCCTTTTCCTAAATGAATCTTCATTGTATCGGCCAATAAACTTCATTACTTAGCCAAATGGCTTTACAGTGTACACTACCTTTGCGCGTCACTGGACCTGTAGGGTCTTGCTATTTCAGTAACTTGCCAATCTATGCAGTATCGCGCAATCATTGTTGGACACTGACTTGGCTTGTTTCTTGTGATGCGCAATCATTGTCGATTTCGACTTGGCACACGCAACCATGTGACGCGCAATTATTGTGCGCCACTTTCCTGGCCGGTCATAGACCTCCCCCACCTAATCCGTTCAACGTCCTCGTTGAACACAACCAAGTATACTCGCTATAATAGTCTCAATATTTTCGCTGCATGCATTTTCAGAACCCTTTCTGAAATTCAGCAATCTTTGCTAGCTTTTGCAAAACGCCTTTAGCCAACTTATTTGCTTTAGCATCAACATCACTTAGCTTTACTGCCTTTCCATTGATCCTTCTGATATCAAGCTTTTGTTGTTACGTTGCGCATACGTTCCAAATCCACTTCAAATCGTATATCAATACTCAAATGCAATTTGGAAATTCCTCCTGCCAATTCCCTGAATTAGGCTTGAATTTCACTTGAATCATTAGCGCCTAAGAGTACACAAGCAATGATTCTTCAAAACCCGATCACAATGATCATTGCCATAGTCTTATGCCTTCATTCTCCGGCTTTAGTTGCACCGCGCAACATAACGGGTTTTTATACAAGACTTGGCCTCATTCTTCAATCATATGCACATACGCCAAATCATGCCATGCCTTAAGGTATGCACCCTATGATTTTATACCACTTTTGGTATACGCCACAATCTATATCCTTTGCTGCACTTTGCCAACATCATCACTTTCACTATATTTGGCCTCCAAATCATATTGCAAACTTCACCTTCTTGGACTTGCATCATTTGTATGTTAAAGAACCAGTACCTCGCTGTTCTTTGCTTACATTTTCGCAACACCTTGATTGAAATGCATGACTTAGGATTACTTGGGACATCCCACCGTCACTATGGACAAGGCATCCTCTTCACGCGCCATTGAAACCAACAAAGCGACTTTCTCTTTCAAACTTCTACGCTTTAATGTGGCGGAAAAACAACATCATGTTCTTAGAACAATGAGTTACTCTTAACTCATGTACTTGATGGACTTACATCTTCATTCTTCTTTGCGTTACTCCATGCCATCAACTGCCCAAATCTTTGTCGCACTTCCACATAACTCTCAACAGACAAACTCGACTATGCCACCAACTCTTTTATTTGCTTCTTTCACTCTCAACGTCTTCTATTGCGTATTTTGGCTTAATATGCTATGTAGCATCTTCCACGTGAACTAGCTTTACTTTGAATGAAAGAGACAAGAACTCTCGCCTCAAATACCCTCATTCACTACTACCTTACATAGAAATACAATTCCCAACACCAAGGTCCACTCGACTCAGGGCGAAAGTATACTCAAACTTGAGCAAATACTCACACTAAGCGATTGCGACTTGTAAGACCTAACAAGCCTTACAATACTGACTTCTACAAAAAAAGAAGCAAGACAACACCTATTGTCCCCAATACAATAATTCACTTTGCCACATGCACTCTTCCAACTATCAACGTTCTTATGCAACTCCCATAACGAAGCACAATATAATTGACACTTAGTTAAATACTCTTTAAAACTGAGGCTATCATGTTGCTTTAGCTTTCATGAAGATTTCTCCGATAATGACTACATACATTCTTAGGAATCACTACTATCCGTTATCCTAACCACAACCAAGATTCTTCAACCGCTACCTTTACTGGGTTTTGCGCAGGACACACTTGTTCTCGACGATTAGGACACACCAATTAGAATCAACATTTTGAAACAAACTTGTGCACCTTTGCACAATTGAATTGGACTTAGGTTGGTGATCCTGAGCATCACCATAGAGCTCAGCAAGTCATATTACTCAATGACTTTCGCGGACAAATCCCTTGGACAATATTAACAAGTCCATAATCCTTGCACTCACTACCTACGTTCCATGAAGCAAGAATACCGCATTCTTCTTCAAACTTAGAACTCATTTTACTGTCCATGCACATCAGTTACTCTCGTCTTTCCCCTTCTCCAAAATCAACAGTGTAACAATAATTATTGATTTGCGATGCGACAAGAATATCCGCTTGTGGTCATGATCAAATGAAGGTCTTTGGACACCCTTGTCCAAGCATATTGATCACACTCATAAACCTGGTGCAAGCACACTCCTTGTGTGCGTCTAGCATCAACGAAGAACTTTTTGCAAACGCAAGACCATGGTGTATCGGGTTTTCCCTAACTTGCGCTTATTTCTTCAACCTTTCCATAAGTTTTATGCTAGATAAGAAGTCTATCCAATTCTTCTTTCACGGCATAACATTGCCACAAAAATTGTTGGTTCGCAACCAGACTTCGCATTACCACCAAGTTACATGCATTTGAGAGAGATAAATTTAACCTTCCACCAACTGGCTACAATGAGACACCTTCAAGTCTATCGCATAGACAAGTTCTCAATTCTCTTGCCACTGCAAAGGCCAACATCATCTTTGTGTTCATGAATTTTCACAAAATTCCCATTACTACTTGTAATGTACTCGCTACTGATGACACCACAATGATATGCATTCCAAATGCGTAATCTTTGAATACTTGTGAGAAACATGGACTTTAAACACTTGACTTGCACCTTAGAAGTCAGCATACTCCTTAGTTCTGTCATGCCATCACTTGAAAACCCGATTTTCAATGATTCTTGTGTGTTCGTCTAACACTTTGGGCAGGAATTTTGACACCTTTGTCATAAACTTTCATGGCATGTTGCTACCTCAAGCTTCAAAGTTCATTCCAATTGATCTTTCCACACAAGACCAGCTTCTTATAGTCCCCATACTAGCGAAACCCAAACAATTCTTCACTGAATTCGACAAAAAAATGACACTAACTTGAGTAAAAGAGAGAAAAATCAAAAATTGTGTCCCCAAACACGACTCTGATACCTGCTGTCGCATGCCCATTTAATCGCCTAAAATTTTCATGGGACATGTCGGCAATACTATGTGGTTCAGTGAATCAACTTCACCCACAAGTACTCAGCCTTGCATACTTGCATCAAAGTATACATATGCCTTCACTCTTAAGGCTTTATGCAACGGAAGTCTTCATCTTCTTTCTCTCTAACTTTTCATGCCCCCATAAGCATAAGAGGTTCTGCCATGCATGAAACTAATTAACCAACTCACAAAATCAGCAACATCACAAACACAAAGACATGACACAATTAACCCATTTTATTGCATCAAAGGAATATTGAACGGTTATGGACACTCTACTAAGGTTATAAACTCATTTAATAACCCAACTTTGTTCGCACCTTGGCACATGTAATTCTATTAATTCTTTTTATTTGAAGCCAATAACCAACTGATCTCGGTAATCTCTTGATATCGTGACAAACTTGTGTATATATTTTCTTTGTTTTTAGTGTTTTCCCACAAGTAAAGTTGACTTTACTACCACTTTCAACAACATAAAAATCACATATTGAGCTTAATATTTAGGTTTTAGGTTTTAGAAGGACTTTGGTACGATTCTTTTGATTTGGAGCGAAGCTCTCTAGTGATGTCCATAAGGAACTAAGTATTTTTCAATTGTGGGAAAGAATTTCAAATGTGTCCACCTACTTTGAAATTGTTCGACACATTTCTAAAATTGATGTTTCATCATGGTCAATCATGGCCACCGGTATTTGGTAATATCTTTCCTTAACTCTTTTACTTCACAGCAAACTTCTAGTGAATTAGAGCCATATTGGTGATGCTCTAGGGCCAAAAACCGTGCACAAAGATGCATAGGTGTTGGAATTGATAAAATTGGGGTTTGGATAAGTCGATTGAAGCCACACTTGTATTGAACGGTTAGGGACACTCTGAACCCCGGACACTAAGGTTATAAACTCATTTAATAACCCTTCCAACTTGTCTCGCACCTTTGGCACGCTTGTGAAGCCAATAACCAACTTATAACCGCCACTTGAGCCGTATTGCACAAATATTGCGCTTTATTGAATTCGGCCTTGATCCAATGCTCGTGACAAACCATCATGGCCCTGCAAACTTCTTGCTCTAAAGATAATGCACTAAGATAAAAATCCTTGTGCTTCAATCATCAAGGACAACTCCTTAAGCTCATTCTGGTTGCTCTTGCGTCATATGCTTCAGTTTTCCAATTTGCTTGACAATAACAATGCCACTCTTGCATTGCTAGTTGTTTGCACTGTTCAAGCTTTGGCCCCGCCTTGAACTAATGCATAGACCAACTCTTGGCCTATTCTACCTTCTTGCATCATCCTTGAGTTTGGGCCAACTCAATTCCATGGATATGCCTTAATGCCAACATGACTTGTTGCATATGTCACTTTGGCTTTGCCTTGCCTTTTCCTAAATAAACCTTTATTGTGTCGGCCGATAAACTTCATTACTTAGCCAAATGGCTTTACTGGTGTAGTGCTACCTTTGCGCGTCACGGCCTGTGCACCCGCTTATTGGAGATGCTCTTAGAAAATGATTAATCCAAAGAGATACGAATGACTAATGAGTTTTTTTGGGCGCGTATAGCCTTGTTAGTTTTACATCCAACTTAATGGCATGTCTCAAAGGCAACAGAAATAAGATTCACGGGTAGAATTTTTGGGATTTCTCCTCTTGGAGGGTGGTGGGGCTGTTGAACAAAACAGGTCCTTAGTTTCATAGCGGGAAAGTGGAACGAACGAAAAAAGAAAAACTTCTCGACCTTTTCAAGACCCTAGAAACCTAAAACTTCCGAAGTTCTTTTTAGTCAACAACAAAATCCCCAAATTGAAGAAATTGTAAGAAAACCAGTGTTAAAGTCAGTTGCTGTGCAAAGCCGGATTATCTTCCACCACCATAGATTCAACAAAGAAGTACAGTACAGCTCTACAGGTAAATCTCACACTTCTTAAACCCTAATATTTCAATCGTTTAAGCCAATTATTGAACCCATGAAACATGATGAAGTTCTTCATATGTGTTTTTCTTTTCTTTTTAGAACTTACTTGATTAATGGTTTCTCATCTTAGAACTTCCTAAGTGTCTTAAAACTTGTGCGAGAAATTATCGAATTTTCAGAATTTTGATTGATGAAATGCTTATGATCTAAGGTTAGGGTTTAATTGAAGAGCTTTATAGCAGTAAATCAAGTGAGGTTAAAGATTAATGTCAGAATATCCCACATTGGATAACCATTTACCATTCTATTTCTTAGTACATTTGGTTCTATTTTATGATCTCAATTTGAAGGAATTAACTTTCCTTGTTCAGGAGAAATTTGCATAGACTCGGTGATGGCTTTCGCGGCTTGTCCTATTTGTGATGTTATAGTGCCTTCAACTGAGCTTGAAAGGTATTCTTATATGTATTTTTGTTATATTTGGCTTTCTTAGAAGTTTTGGTACTGAATTCAAAAGCTGTATTATTCTGATGTTGTGACCAAATGAATACAGGCACGCAAACAATCATTTTGAGGAAGAGGAACTTGCAAAGGACATGAAGTTGTCTCAACAAATTGCGAGGGACATGGAGTTGGCTCAACAAATTGCCCTTAGACCAACTAGTCCTCGAAAAAACACAGTATGTTTAAGTTATTTACTGTCTACATCTTTATTGCTAATACATAAAACTGATAAACCCTAAAGACTGAAGAAATGGAGAGAAACCTTAATGGAAATTATACATCAACAAGTGCAGATAGGTACCCTGGTGTTTGATATCTTGTTTATATGTGGTTTCCAAGTCATATCAATGCATGCCACACATGTATCTGAAAACCGAAACAAATGGTTTCGAATTGCATCTTTGTTGTTTGTTATATTATGTGTGCAGGTGAGTGTTCTAACTTTGCTTCTTAAAAACCTGTCTGCAGGATAATTGGATATGTAGAACCAGTTCTTTTCAATCTGATTTTGGAGATAATTCAGAACCTGGTACCTCAAGATGTAATAGTAAGACGAGTGATGATGCAGAGATATCTATTCCAGAGAAAATTTCCTGTTTAGTTAATTTACAGCTTAGAAGCTTTTACTATAAAGTTGAAGGGAGTCTCATGGCTTTGTTGAGAAGATGTTTAGAATTGGAAAGAGAAAATTCGACTTGTATTTTATCAAGCTATATAGATCATTTTCAGTCTGTTGAATCAGAAGATCGAGGGTGGGGTTGTGGATGGCGTAACATCCAAATGCTATCCTCACATTTGTTAATGCAAAGGCAAGAAGCCAAGGAAGTATTGTTTGGCGGGTCAGGATTTGTTCCTGATATCGCGTCACCCAAAGATGGCTTGAAATTGCTTGGCAGAGAGGTTTTGACATAGATGGCTCAAATTCATTGAAAAATGAAGTTTATGGCACGAACAAATGGATTGGAACAACTGAAATGCGGCACTGTTTCGCTCTTTCAGGCTTCGGGCCAGAATAGTGGATTTTGGTAGTAAGGAACTTGAATCATTATATTGTGGTGGTAATAGAGGGGCGGAACATGTTGAGATGAATAGTGAAGCGAAAAGAAAAGTAGAGCAAGTTTATGGACCAATGGACAATTTTTTACTAGGAAGGAATCTCAGAAGGCAGCAACAACAACCTATAACTACCGGCCCCGACTCTCAAACTAGGGATAGTCCTTCTACCTCCACCAGTGGATATAGCAATGGATTTAACGGAAGCGCTAAGTCAAATAAAAATGGTGTGAAGAACATCAAGGGTCACGACGTTTTGGTCGATTGGGTGTGGAAACTATTTTGCCGACGAGGGGTTCAGCAGGTTGGACAATCCCCAACGTGTTACTATTAGTAAAAAAAACGTGAGTTAAAATTTATCTTATTTTAATCAGCTGGTATCTTGCAAATTTAGTACAACTTATGTGGAAATTAAACGATTATCGTCATTGGAATTGAATGTCAGTGTAAAATTTGAGGATGAGTATATTGTTAATTATGGTTCACATTTTTTAAGCAGGCCTTTATACTTTCAACATCAGGGTCATTCGAGAACCATCGTCGGGATACAACGCAAGCAGCCACAAGATGGGTCGAAACAGTACACCCTCTTAATTTTAGACCCTGGTCATGTAAGTTCTTTAGTTAATTGAGTATTTAGGTTGGATTCTCTTTTATTCTTGAAAGGGTTTCTTAAACCTTTGGCTTATCAACTACTTGTTCTCATTTCTGCTTTATCCATTTGATCATGTTGTCCAAAGACTAGTAACACCACCAATTATTTCAACTTGTTTTCAGCCAAACATATAATTGGTTTAATCGAGACAATTGTTAGGTTGCTTAACTAATAAATCAAATCCATCAATCTCTTCAGAATGTGCTTTCTCGCCCCTACCTTTTAGATTACTTATGGTCCATCATCTGTATGTCCTGGCACGTACAGAAAACAAAAGCTCTGGAGTGGTCTCTTAAACAAAATTTTGGGTGGCAAAAGCTTATCAAAAGAGGGGTCCACACTCTTAAGAAGCCACAATATCAGGTTATATTTCATCTCATAATTTTTTAACTTATACCGTCGTTTGATAGTACAAAATCAAGTTCATTTTTTCTTTTTCTTTTTCTTTGCAGTTGTGTTATATTGACCAAGGGATTGCAAGTGAGAAAGAAACAGAACAAATGAAAACTATAGATAGCATCTTCTTTGAGGCTTAGTAAGTTTTAGAATTGTAAGTAACCCTAATTCTTCATAATAACCCTCTAATGCCTCTAACAGATCTCGGGTCTGTCACAAATTCTGGATATGTATTCTTCAGCTTGAAGTAGTTGCTCTTCAAAGCTGAGACTCTCTATTTTGTTGCACTAAACTCCATCCTTCATAGGAGTAACATTGTAGGCAGAGACATTAGTACTTGGGGTTGAACTGCAATCTTCGGCAATGCAATATGCAAGGTCATTCTCCGGGCTTGACTCTCACCCTTCTCAGTGTAGGAGTAAACTTCCATCGCATTCTATCAACATTAAATTGCACCACAATCTCCCTTGTAGGAGCAGTTCCATTTTGAGCATGTCTAGCAATTTTTCCTTAAAAGTTTCAAGTCTTTGTACAGTTTCACCGTACCCGGTTTGCTTGACAAAGCCTTCTATATAAAGGAACAACAACATATGTAGCACCCACCACCACCATTGCACTCACATGTAGAGATAAAACTATAACAGTTTTTTATGTTTTCTTTTCTCTAGTAATATTACTAGATCTTGGATTAAACCCTTTGTAAGACATGAAATTCCGAATCTGAGGATCAAAATTGGCTCTACTACTACTACCACCGTAACTTGATACAAATGCTTTTGTAATTGGCTAATTGGTTCTGTTTGAATGGAGGAATGTTGTAAGTTCTTCCGTGAATCTAAATCATCAGATTCATGTGTTTCGAAAATCTTGACAACAGTTTGCCCAGGGGAATTGGACGGTGAGTCTGATTCAAAATCTACCTCGTGACTCAGAATGTATCGAAAAATACCCGTCATGTGACCCAAAACATATTTATATGTCCTACAACATAGTCCAAAAGCTGTCTAACATCATGTTTTCTTGTTTGAGCTGACTTGTTTGGATCTGACTGAAATCATCCGACTCATCCGGATTTGACTAAATGTGTTTGTTTTTTGAGTCAAGTCTAACTCAAACTATATATGAGCCAGTGACTTGATCCCATAAGAAAAGAGTGCTTTATTTCCTGACTTAAATGGGTCCCAGTCAGGACATAGTCAGGAAATATGTCTAACTCAAATCGCAAGACAGATCCATTCAAACTAAATAAACAATCTGACATGTTGAATCAGATTCAAACGATGAGTCAGCAAAAAAGACCAATATCATGTAAGTTTGGGATTTTAGATGTGGCATATAACCTCATGAGCCATATTTAGACGACGAGTCAATATAAAAACCAATACCCTGTAAGTTTGGGATTCTAGATATAACATATCATTGCGTCATTAGGGGCCACTCAAAATGATTTATGGGCCAACAATAAAACAAAATAGGGTCACCCAAGCGTAATTGTAGCCAACCCTTATCTCGTAATTGTAATGGCCAAATTGCCCCTTACATAATCTGGGAGATAATATACTATTTTTATCCTCCGAATGCATTCCTAGAAAAAAACAAAACATGCATCCGAATGTATGGGGTGCAGTATTTATAGTTTGTGTTGGATTATGTCGTTTTTAAGGTTTGGATCGGATTTTAAGTTCTTAAATCACATTATGGTTTGTGAATGGTTTGTTTGATGGATTATGAATGGTTAGTTTTATGGATTATGAATAGTGTATGAATTTAACAATGTGTTTATGGGTGAAAACTATTTCGCCGGTTTTGGTAATTTGGGGTGTGTGGATGAGAAATGAGTCTAAACCTTAAACAAATGCATGCGCGGTGAGTGCTTGTAGATTCGAGAGATCCATTCGTGCAAGTCCGGCCTAAACCAAGAAATGGGCAGTTCCGGACTTGTTCCGGTCACAAAGTGAAGGAGATGGGGTTGATCTTAGGGAGGGAAGCGAAGAAGGTGTTGAGAATGTGAAGGTGTTGGCTATGTATGACTTGTAATGTAAAGTCGAATCGGCTTGCGGTGGTGTAAGCTATCGGATTCCGGTGTTTGAATACGATTGTATCAACACTTGCCTCTCGTTGTCCTGGACTTGTTACGTTGAAAAATATGATGGAGAACCTATTTATACAAGTCTTTTAGTCTAACCTTCGTATCTCGTGGGAAGTGGAGAAAGTGGAGTGATGGAGTAGTGGAGTAATGTTAGTGTCACACGACTGTGCTTGCCCACTTCTCCCATCATCACTTAACCGTCCATGACTTCCCCGACACGCTCTTGTGATGGCGCGTTGTGCGCCGCACGCTGTAAACCGCCAGACCAATACCCCAAAGATGTATCCCCGCTTGTGACATGATTGATGTTTGGAATGTGGGTCGTGGGACCCACAAAAGGTAGCATGTAATGCTAAATTGAATAACAGAAGTTATTTCGGGAGGTCGATACTTGTGAAGTATCGTGTATTCTATGGTGTACCGCATCATGGTGTGGTAAAGTGTCGGTGGTGATCACCAAGACGCCTTATCGACCAATTAACTCCCGACCAGGGTTGTATAACCAAGCCGGTGAAGTTGGACGGACGAGATGATCTTTGAGACACTCATCTGCGACCGTTGATGGAATTAGGGCTTTAGAAGAGGAGCGCAAGCATCCCTCTTCAGCCTGGTCGAATCCAAGCGTGGGATACGATTTTGGCCAGGCCGATCGTACATGCGTGTAGACGGCATGACGGTGTAGGCGCCCATACCCCATTATCTCACGAAAGTGTGACTGGACCACTCAATTCGTCCAGGCAAAGTCGAGTGGTCGAGATCAGTTTGCAAACAGTAAAAACGAGTGCAAACAAAATCCGCGCATCGTGCCAACTTCGGGTGCGCGTTCCAAGACGACCAATCTTGGTCGGTCATGGCCGATCGGTCTGGCGTGTTGGTGATAGGCTGGTGTTCACGCCTATACATGACTTTCCCATGAAAACGTGATATAAGCCACTCAAATCGTCCGGCGAAGTTGAGCGGTCGAGATTAGTTTGCAATTGGGAAGTGTAACCACGCTAGTTTGGGCGGACGATTTGGGATAACCAGGCATGGTATGCCTTGGCCGACCAGGTGAGGGGATAGATGGGTCCAAAGTGGTCATGTTGGTATGACCGACCGCTAATCTAATCTTAGACCCTCCATTCGTTAGGAGAAGATGGACACTCGTGATGCTCATAAAACCATAATTTTGGGTTTCACGGCCGCAAGCGTCATGCTCCATTCGGGCGTATTTAATTGGGATGACCAACCATGGTTGGTCCCGACCGATTGGTCGTGTATGTAGGCGGCCCACGGTGATTGTGTTGACATGCTCGGGCCTTTGAATGTACATCTACACCCTCCATCTATACCGCGAAGATGGATGGTTGAGACCGTTTTGTGACACATGTAATGTGCCGCAAACCCTAATTTAGGGTTTTTCCGCCCATACCGCTGGTTTGGACGTTTTGGCAAGCTATGCCAATCTTTTTGGGGAGGCCGACCATGCGGGTCCGCGTTGGTTGGCAGCCGAATATTCCATACCGCTTGGGGTTATGGAATTGATCCGGGCCATCCAATCATGTTTGGTGAAGTTGGATGATCGTGATCATTTCAGACCGATACGGACAATCCTGATGCTCAATCGGGCTAGTATAATACACCGAGAGTTGCTCAATCGGGCTAGTATAACACACCGAGAGTTGCGGATGCACGGATATTTCGTACATGCTTTCATTATAATGCTTGGAGATTCGTGTTGCTCTGCTTGAGAGCAACACTACGGCGTCATGCCGCACCGATAATGAGTACAGAAATACAAGGTCGCCACGCGTTAATTAATAATGCTATAAATTCACAGGTATATGGGATTGTTGCTACATGCTCCAACCTGGATGAATTTCGTGTATTTAATTCACGAGAATGAGATTGTTGTCACATGCTCCATTCTAGGTGAATTAGTAAAGTGAAGAAGTATCCAACACTTATTAATGGCTTTATCTTTTACAAGATGTTAGCGCAAGATAATTTTCTCTGGCTTTTACAATTTTAACCTTAAATGAAAATCCACCATCATCATTAAGTCCCCTGCCTAGCACGTAATGGTTACACCATTATGGGATAGGCATGAGATGGTGAAAGTTAAAGACAAAGCTTATGAGACAAAGTTAGATGTTACCATGAGAGACGGTCATCCCCGTCCTGGAGCATGTCACGTTCAAGAGGCGTCCGTGCGAGTGTTCCCCTAGCATGATGTCGGTCTTCTCGCTTCGATGGATCGTTACGCCTGTTTCGTTCGTGGGGCTACGCACTTGCTTGATCGAACGTGGGCTTGATGTGCCTGTTTTGGTTAATCGTGGGTCCGCGCGCCCGCTTGATCGAACGTGGGACCCGATGTAAGCATGCTTGATTCGAACATGGGTAGATGTGCATGCTTCGATCAAACATGGGACCACCGTGTACATGTTTCAAACGTCGGCCATGTCCTGTGCCTACTTTGACCGTACGGTTGATTTACTTGCTCGAGTGTCATCTTTTTACTTCGACCAAACACCGACCCAGCTAGCTTGACTACACACCGGACTTGATGCTTTGACCAAACACCGGCCTTGCTGTTTGCTTTGCTCGAACGTGAGACCCGATGTGAGCAAGTTTTTTTTTTTTTTTTTTTTTTTTTTTTAAATGAACCTTGTGTGCTCAAATGTAAATGTGGGTCATGTAGAAAGCGTTGAAGCAGCTTCTGGAGCAGGCCCGGGAGAGCGTTGAAGTGTTGGAGCTAAAACGCCTTCTTCTGGAGAGAGAGCTTTGATTGGGGACTACCGTGTCTGCTTCGACCAACTGGGCCGGGATCAAGTGGGACCCGCGCGTTCCCCGATCAACATCGACCCCGTGTTTCGACCGAAACCTCGCCTCACATGGCGCGCTTGTTTTATTTGAATACCAAACCTTGTGACTTTGATCAATACCAGACTTGAAACTTGAGAAATACCTGACTTGTGACTTGATCAATACCTGGGACTTGTGACTTGATCAACACCGACTTGAAACTCGAGCAATAACGGACTTGTGACTTGATCAATACAGACTTGTGACTTGATCAACACAGGACTTGAAACTTGAGCAATACCGAACTTGTGACTTGATCAATACCGGACTTGTGACTTGATCAACAACGGACTTGAGACTTGACTTGTGACTTTATCAACACCGGACTTAAGACTTGAGCTGTGACTTGATCAACACCGGACTTGAAACTTGATCAATACCGGTGTTTGGACCCAATACCAGCCTTGTGTACTCCAACGTGAATGTGTGTTCTGTCGTGTGTGACTAGACATCTCGCGTTTTTATACAAGTACTGACTCATGTCTTTTATTGTAGAATGAAGAAAAGAACTCCTGTTGAGATGTCTTCCTGGGGATAATGTCGATGCCAAGTCGAGGTGTTGATGTTTTCAAAGATATGCCGAACATTGATGATGAGTTGTTCACCGCGCCCTTTCGACTATATGAAAATATCCGTTCCACAAGATAACCCTTCTCCTATCGACTTCAAGGTTTTTCATGCTCCGCTGGGCCCTCATAAAGGATGGATGAGACGTATGTTGATCAATGAGTACATCAAAGATAACTTGACCAGAGCGCAGATTATTGATGCACCTTGAGTGTTGAAACGGCTCGAGAGGATGTTAAAGTGGTTTCTGGTGCGAACGTTGAGGTGGATCCTGGAGAGAGTGTTGAGGAAGGATTCTGAAGCGAACGTGGGTCCCGGAGAGAGCGTTGAGGCGGCTTTTGAATAGACCATTGAAGCATCTTCCGACTGAGGGAGCGTTGAAGTGTTTCCCTCTTCAATTCGATTTACCCTTGCGAATTCCATGCTTCTTGTAACATCCCCACTTCGAATTCTAGGTCGGCCGCCCTAAAATCCCAAGTGTGGCATACTCATGGACCATTTTACACACTCAAACCGTCATACCAACAAATGGAGATCGGGCTAATGTATGGAGCACGATGACAATAATCCATAAATAAATGAATTTATTTAAATGAAGTTGATAAGGAAAATTATAAATTAAAATGAATCTTTTACAAATAAAAATAATCCACGACTCGTAAGTCGACCTCCAAAATAAATGCAAAGAATTTATTTAAAAGGAACAAAGTTTGGTCTATAAAGAATTTAATAAAACATTTAGCCAAGCACCTTAAATAATAAGGAAGTAGCCTTTCGAATGTAAATGCAATCTACAAGCTAGGCTGCTCCACGGTCACGGTCTCCTGAAAAAAAATAGTAAGTTGGGTCAGACCCCAACTAAAAGTAGACTTTCACACCCTTATAACCATTAAAGACGATCTAACTAGCCCTAGATAATTCGTAGGTATTGTCTGGAAGTACAAAAAGAAAAAAAACGAATTGTGAGATGAAAGCTTTTGTAATGACTTCTTTTTTTGAGAGTAAAGTGAACCAACCAAAAATACGTCCAAAAAGGACAAAACTGATTGTTAAGTAATAAACAACGAAGACTTACAAATGCATTTATGAAAACTTAACCATCCCCTGACCCCATAATAATACTTACGGACTGCCCACTCTCTAGTTTCTTAATCTAGCCGTTTGACAAAAATGTAACAACCCTTGTGTAGTCCACCTAGTTCTTCTACCGTACGTCGAAGAACAAGATGTTGTCGAACCCATTCAAAGATAATAGATCCATATCTTTTAGGCGACCCCTCGGTCATCGCTCTAATAACTTATGGGAATCGAGCCAACTACGAGGCGATAAAATAAGCGGATATCAACACCATTTATTTTCGTTAAATGATGATAATCCAACTGAAAAACACTAGGAATCTACGGCCACCACAACCCTACGACTCTTCCTTCAACCAACAATATACTACGACCATAAGAAGCAAGTGTTTTATTTTCGACGCAGTACCTAGTTGCACAAAATTAAAACTATAGCCCAAAGCAATGACATAGCACGCATACCGCTCCTTGGTTTCAATTCATATCTAGATCCCATATTGGTACAACTACTCTTATCGCACTACAAGCACTTAGTCCAGTCCCTAACAAATCATTAGTTAACTATACTAGCACCCCGAACGAGCTCAATAGCTTTAGTATTTAAGTTTGCCTCTTCGCTTTCACACAAAGAACAATTCGGGCACTAACTAATAATTTTTGTCCATTAAGGTATTAAATAAAATATCAAAAATGAGATTTGATATTCCTAACACCTTGTTCACAGTGGAAGACATATGAGACCGAACATACACATTCAAAGGAAAGACCAACAAAGCCTATCAGAGGGTAAAAGGTGAGTCCAGGATTAAATCCATCCTAACTAGTATAAGAAAACGAAAGAAACATCCATCGCAAAACATTCGTACCACTACACAAACTATCGGAAGCACATCCTAGACATCGTGAGAACTTGTTCTCGTTCCATCACGCTAAACACAGATCATAAACAAAACCCATCGTGACGCTCACTTAACACAATCCTAAGGATAATCCGAAAGGAAAAATAGGTATTTCTTCTTTTAATCTGATTCCTTAAAATATTTCTAAACTCATTAGATCATGCTTACAAGGCATAAGAGTTAGAAAACCTACCTGGATTGCAGCAGAGAAAAAAAGAAAATCTTCCAACAATGATCGTCTTTAGCCTTTAAATCGATCTTCTTCTCTTTCAGTTTTATACCACAGCAGCTAAGATGTTCAAAGAAAAGTTTTAGGCGCGGCAGATTCCATTCTATTTGTCTTTTTAGAGAAGAAGAGAAAAATGACTTAACCCTAGTCTTTTGCACATACTAAGTCTTAGTTTATACGGCTCTAAATCATTTTCCAAAGCCCAAAAAATAAGGCCCCTTGTAACTCACGGCATGGATAAGAAATTAGGTGATAAAGAGAAAATAGACTTCTAAAGTAACTACTTAACGACACATAGTCCTAAGTTAAGGGGAACTACACTTCTTGATCGACCATCTCTCTCATGTCAAGAATTCCTTGATCGGTGGAAGGAACTTCATCTGAGCCTCACTCCCAAGCGTGGTTTACATGGTTTGTTCGTAGTGGTTGTTGTTGAGCCGGATATGGAATATCTTGGACATTGTTTCATCATTGTGGGAGTCGTGCATGTGGTAATGGAGTTGGAGTTGACGACGCAGCAGGATGTTGTATTTCGGTGGTTTTCCTCTTGTCGCTTCAGGAACAAGCTTACATAAGGTCAAGGTTGTATCGCTTTGTTGGTGAAATATATGCCCCTACAAACATTATGAGGATCTTCACACGGCAGGCCCGGTTCTTTCTATCAGGCATATGTTGTTGTAGATGAGCCGTTCATACTCCAGAGGATGACCAAAAGCGGATTCTCCAACATAGCATGATAGACATGTACCACTGCCCGATAAAGTGACTCGCCTGGGATCTTGTCTCGATATGACGCGTGGACATTGTTATCTTCTTGAGGCTGCTCCCTTGAGGTATCTCCGGCCCAGTGGGAAGATTGCCGCCATAGAGCGTTGATACGTTGCACCGGCATTCTTTAAACCAAATGGTAGTATGGTATAATAAAATTTCGAGAGGAGTTCAAAAGCTATCTTACTTGCATCATGCTCGTACATCCTTATCCGGTTGTAGCCGCTACATCCATCCATGGAGGAGAACATGCCGTGTCCGTCGGTTGCATCTACTAACATGTCGATATTAGGTAGAGGAGGATCGTTTTTGAGCAAAGACTGTTCAAGTCTCTCAAGTCTATGCAGACTGATCTATCCATTTTCCTCGTGTCCGAACTACAATTTGTTTTAACCGACTTGGATCCCGAGTGTATGACATGTAGATGATGGGTGACCAATTTTCATCTAAATCCCGGCATTTCTTCATATCTCCAAGCGAATATGTCATGGTACTCTTTTGAGAAGTTCCACGAGCTTCGTGCGTTTATCCGTACACAAGGTTGAGTCGATGGAGATAGTCCTAGGAGATTCTCAACGATTTCAATCCCATGGGCCAGGAGTTGGTGCCATCTTGCACTGCTAGGAGCATATAGCACTTGTTCTTGTGGTTCGTTCATTGTTGTAGCATTCCATTGGGTGGAGAGACTGGTAACAGTCTCCCCGCTAATTGATAATGGAAGTGTTTCGGATACCGTTTTCCCTTTTCTCGGTCACGACTTCGCCACAAAGTTCGTTCCCTCTTCGTGTGAAAGTGGGTCTTGGCTTCACGGGATGGAGAAGAATGGTCGTCACAAGAAAGATGCATCGTTGGTTTTAGCCTCTCAATGATGCAAGCCGGTCTTCTTCCCCGAATTGACGCCACGTGGGGAGTGGGACACAACGAACTTGTCTCGATTCTTTTCGCGGAGCTTCTCCCCGTATGTGGCCGGGTTTGGTTTCCCTCGAAGTCCGATCATTGTGGTAGGCTTCTATACGACCTTGCCCGGGAGAAGCTTGGATGTCCTCGAGTCTGGGAGTAATCACATTCGAAGACGCTCCCGTGTAGATAAGGGCCGCTCTCGAACTCGAATCCTTGATGCGTGTGGTGACATGTAAGGCACGGTCGTGACCTTCCTCTAGTTTATTGCAACAAAACGTCTCCGCTCGCTGATTCTTCGAGAGGTGTGAAAGTCCGCATAAACTTTCCACTAGAGAAACCGCTTCCCGATCCACCGGCCTCTGGTTCATAGTGAAACTATTGACTTGAGGAGGATCGTTGTGAGGATCAGTCCAGTTGTAGGAGTCTCCATGACAGACCGCCGTATCCGATGTCGCTTCTTTGATCAGGTCCATGGAGGTCCGCACGGGAAGTACCTTCTCCGGCGTTCAACGCGTTCCTTTTGCCCAGGCTGTCGCGGCTCTTGTGGCAATCGATCGCTTAATGTCTTAATAAAAGTGAGTACCTCTTTCGAGTCATGCCATATCCGCTTTGAGTCTTAGCAAGAATTTCGTTTTCCATCAAGTCCGCAATGGTAATGGGGGATGGTCCTCCTCTCGTCCCTCCGGCTCCTCGTCCCGATGAAGGAGTGGAAGTTG
The DNA here is from genome assembly GCA_023531295.1 of Papaver armeniacum. Lineage (NCBI taxonomy): Eukaryota > Viridiplantae > Streptophyta > Magnoliopsida > Ranunculales > Papaveraceae > Papaver > Papaver armeniacum. The sequence goes on from JAJJWW010012646.1 coordinate 76,783, forward strand.
TTGCTCGGTGACTACCGGAAATGTTACACTTGATGAGATGCGGGATTTGCGGTCAAGCCTGCGCTCGTGATGGGAGGTGTTACACTTATCGGAACATCTCCGCTACTGCACCGGGTGGTAGAAGTGACGGCTCCATAAGATGTAATGACCACGTAGCTCCACCTTGATACATCGACACCGGGAGTGTTATCCACACTAGCTCCATCGATTGATTGCCGATCCGGACCAGTTCTACCATCTTGAAATGGATTGATGATTGAATTGGTCCTAAGATATACACTTTTCGAAATTGATAAAATTGAATCGGATTTTGAAGAAATTGACTTTACAAACGAGAGATTAACCTCCCACTGTGGTCGCCAATTGTTTATGGGTGAAAACTATTTATGCCGGTTTTGGTAATTTGGGGTGTGTGGATGAGAAATGAGTCTAAACCTTAAACAAATGCACTCGCGCGGTGAGTGCTTGTGGATTCGAGAGATCAATGTGCAAGTCCGGCCTAAAACCAAGAAATGGCTGCCTGGAGACTTGTTCCGGGTCACAAAGTGAAGGAGATGGGGTTGATCTTGGGGAGGGAAGCGAAGAAGGTGTTGAGAATGTGAAGGTGTTGGCTATGTATGACTTGTATCGTAAAGCCGAATCGGCTTGGCGGGGTGTAAGCTATCGGTTCAGTGTTCAAATACGATTGTATCAACACTTGCCTCTCGCGTTGTTTGGACTTGTTCATGGAAAAATATGATGGAGAAACCTATTTATACAAGTCTTTTAGCCTAACCTTCGTATCTCGTGGGAAGTAGAGAAAGTGGAGTGATGGAGTAGTGGAGTAATGTGTTAGTGTCACACGACTAGGTTTGCCCACTTCTCCCATCATCACTTAACCGTCCATGACTTCCCCGACACGCCCGTGATGGCGTTGTGCGCGCCGCACGCCGTAAACCGCTGCACTCAATACCCCAAGATGTATCCCCGGTTGTGACATGATTGATGTTCTGAATGTGTGGGTCGTGGGACCCACAAAAGGTAGCATGTAATGCTAAATTGAATAATCGCGTTATTCGGGAGGTCGATACTTGTGAAGTATCGTGTGTATTCTATGTGCACGCATCATGGTGTGGTAAAGTGACGGGTGGTGATCACCAAGACGCCTTACCGACCAATTAACTCCCGACTGTGGTCAGATAACCAAGCGGTGAAGTTGGACGAACGAGATGATCTTTGAGACACTCATCTCGCGACCGTTGATGGAATTAGGTTTTGAAGAGGTGCGCAAGCATCCCTCTTCACTCGGTCGAATCCAAGCTTGGGATACGATTTTGTCCAGCGGATCGTACATCCGTAGACGACATGACGGCAGTAGGCGCCATACCCCATTATCTCACGAAAGTGTGATCCGGGACCACTCAATTCGTCCCAAAGTCGAGTGGTCGAGACTGGGCCATAACGTAAAACGAGTGCAAACAAAAAGCCGCGCATCGTGCCAACTTTGGCGCGTTGTTCCAAGACGACCAATCTTGGTGGGCCTTGGCCGATCGGGTCGGGCGTGTAGATGATAGGCAGGTGTTCACGCCTATACCGATCGTCCCATGCAAACGTGATATAAGCCACTCAAATCGTCCGGCCAAGTTGAGCGGCCGAGATTAGTTTGCAATTGGGAAGTGTAACCACCCTAGTTTGGGCGATTTGGGATAACCAGCATGGTATGCCTTGGCCGACCTGTGAGGGGATAGATGGGTCCAAAGTGGTCATGTTGGTATGACCTAGACACGCTTAATCTAATCTTGGACCCTCCATTCGTGCCGAGAAGATGGACACTCGTGATGCTCATAAAACCATAATTTTGGGTTTCACGGCCGTGCGTCATGCTCCATTCGGGCATTTAATTGGGATGACCAACCATGGCTGGTCCCGACCGATTGGTCGTGGTGCATGTAGGCGGGCCCACTGTTGATTGTGTTGACGTGCTCGGGCCTCTTGAATGTACATCTACACCTCCATCTATACCCGCGAAGATGGATGGTTGAGACTGTTTTGTGACACATGTAATGTGCCGCAAACCCTAATTTAGGTTTTCCGCCCATACCGCTTTGGTTTGGACGTTTTGGCAAGCTATGCCATCTTTTTGGGAGGCCGACCATGCGGGTCCGTTGGTTCGGCAACAATATTCCATACCCGCTTGGGGGTTATGGAATTGATAAGGGTCATCCAATCATGCTAGTGAAGTTGGATAATCGTGATCATTTCCGCATCGATACGGACAATCAGGATGCTCAATCGGGCTAGTATAATACACCGAGAGTCGCTTTCAATGGGCAAGTATAACACACCGAGAGTTGCGGTACCGACGGATATTTCGTACATGCTTTCATTATAATGCTTGAGATTCGTGTTGCTCACGAGAGCAACACTCGGCCGTCATGCCGCACCGATAATGAGTACATGAAATACAAGGCCGCTTTACGCATTAATTAATAATGCTATAAATTTACGGGGTATATGGGATTGTTGCTACATGCTCCAACCTCGGATGAATTTCGTGTATTTAATTCACGTAATGGGATTGTTGTCACATGCTCCATTCTAGGTGAATTAGTAAAGTGAAGAAGTATCCAACACTTATTAATGGCTTTATCTTTTACAAGATGTTAGCGCATAATTTTACGCTTTCTACAATTTTAACCTTAAATGAAAATCCACCATCAACACAATGGTTTCGAATTTTGAAGCACAATCGGGAGATTTATTAAACTAAATATCTTTCAATGTGGAAAATAATATAATCGGAGACATAAAATGAAACTACTCACGAATATAGTAGTTGAGCATTTCGAAATTCCAAGGATTATGATCGTTCCAAAATGCCAAAACCTAAGGATTTTGGCAGTTTGGATTGTTGAGACATTTCTATATTCTAAGTTTATGTAACTACATTTACTTCCGATTATGTGAAGTTCAAAACCAGAAAAATCTCCATTTTTCCCAAATTCTTATTTTTGGGCCATCGTATATTTATTCAAATGACTTATCCTCCGAATATGACAAGTTCAAAACCAACCACGCCATGGCTCTAGGTGGTTCCAAAGGCCATTATAGAAGGTTAGCCAACATACATTCGGAGGTTTTGGTCTTTAAATTTACTTCCGATTATGTGAAGTTCAAAACCAGAAAAATCTCCATTTTTCCCAAATTCTGATTTTTGGGCCATCGTATATTCGGGAGTTTATTCAAATGACTTATCCTCCGAATATGACAAGTTCAAAACCAACCACGCCATGGATTTAGATGGTTCCAAAGGCCATTATAGAAGGTTAGCCAACATACATTCGGAGGTTTTGGTTTTTAAATTTACTTCCGATTATGGTAGTACCAAAGTTCGAAAATTTTAGGATTTTGGCAAAATCTCATTTTGGGGCCAATACACATTCGGAAGTTATATTTACTATCGATTATGGTAGTGCTAAAATTCGAAAATTGAGTATATTCGGAGGTTAAAGTAACACACTTTACTACCGATTATGGTAGTACAAAAAGTTCGAAAATTTTAGGATTTTGGCAAAATCTCATTTGGGGCCAATATACATTCGGAAGTTAAATTTACTACCGAATGTATGTTGCCTAACCTTCTAAATGGCCATTGGAACCACCTAGAGCCGTGGCATGGTAGGTTCCGCCGCAATAATATTCGAAAGATATGTCATTTGAATAAACTTCCGAATATACGGTGGCCCAAAATTATAATTTTGGAAAAACAAAGATTTTTCAAATTTTGAACTTGTAATAATCGGAAGTTAACCTATAATTCTATCTCCAGAATACCGTCGATGTTCTTGACAAATGAAGAACACGACTACATTGGGAGTTTAAAATCATGAATATCTCCTTAATGGGAACAAACATGAAAAAAAAAAAATGAAACAAAATTCATTCAAATACCGCACCCACTACATTCGGACGCATGCTTCTTATTTTTTTCTACCGAATGCATTCGGAGGATAAAAAATAATATATTATCTACTGATTATGTAAGGGCAATTTTGCCATTAGGAAATATACGAGATAAGGGATAACTCACTTTAGGTTTGGGTGACCTATTTTGTTTTATTGTTGGCCCCTAAATCCCTTTGAGTGGCCCCAAATGACGCTGTGTAACATATAACCCCATGAGTCGATTAGATGGAGTCAATGAAAAAAACTAATACCACGTAAGTTTAGGACTCTAGATGTGGCATGTAATCCAAAAGTCCGATGACCTAATATTTGTCATGGTATGTTTTTCCGCTCTCTCTCTTTCCTATCTTTCTATCCGAAACTTCCCAAAACAAGGCTTCTGATTTCCCTCAATTTCTTCCGAATTTTTCTTGATTTGTTTGGTATGATCGATATTTCGGATCTGCTGCATATCGGATAATCTTATGTAAATTATAAATAAATAAACCATCACTCTCTTTAAGTGATTTAGGTTTTAGTTTGTTTCAATCATCAATGACATGAGTTCTTGCCATTTAGATGTTTTCTCATCGCTAATGGTTTATATTGGCCATTTTGTTGTTTTCCTATCTGTATTAACAACGATCTTTGAAATATTCTGCAACAATTTGTTCAAGTGTGGTCATATATTCAGTATATTTTAGGAGATACTTCATTCAAACATGGTGTGAATCCTTTTATGCAAGATCACATGGCTCACGCTTGTAACTACAATTTTATGGGCGATTTTCTTCTTCTTAATGGAGAATCAGAGTATGAAGACTCACAAATTATGGGCGATTTTCTTCTTTTTAATGGAGAATCAGAGTTTGAAGACTCACAAATCAAAATCAAAATGGTTGAATTTAATTTCAAAAACCATTTGTCGTAAAGCATCGATTTCCTCTTGGAATTACAAGCAATTAGTATGTATGGTGTACTCTAGTTCCTTTGTAATAGGAATTTTCATCATCTCTTGTACTATTTTTCGTTTGAATCTGATGTATGAATTGTTTACAATTTATTAATCAAAAGTTACGCTTATTTCCTTAAAAAAAAAAAAAAAAAAAAGACCTAATATTTGTTGGGTGGCCCAGAATAAGGAAAGCACCTTAGATTATATATAGACTAGGCCTTGACTTTGGTCTCGCGTTTCGGGCATGGGTTGATCATTGCCCTATATGTTCATTTCCCCAATTTATATCACCAAAACATGTCTTGGGCGGATCATATAAAAAAAGAAAAAAGATACATAACCCATTGGTTGCCCTCCATCAAATCCAAAATGGTCTTGTACCAAAAGACAATAGGTAAACTTCACTTAAGGTGGCCACAAATACGTTTTCACTTTTGGCATAACAATGTTTTTTGTTCTTAATTCGTGATTCCATTTTTTTCCGATAAGTATGAAAATTGGAATCGATTAGATGTTAACCTTACCCGGGGAAAGGTGTATTCCCATCCGATGTTTAATTATGTGACTCTTTAACCCAACCGCAAACTTACCATCGGAAAAATGAAATTCACAGAATCACAATGACTCTGCTAGATTGATGATATGTCATCCGCTAGAGAAGTTCTTCTCCTTCTCTAATTATTTACTCCAAAACGTTATCATGCACGATGCTATACCAATGAGATATATCGGATTGATTGATTTTTTTCTTTTTTACACGGATTAACGTCAAAGCTAATGTGGAAGTCGCCGAATCAAATCGATAAGTTGACCAAATAACGCCAATGCCATCGTTAGTTTCTCACCGTAACTACGGGATTCGGATTGCATTTTAGGGCCTTGTTGTTCCAAAACTTATGTTGTCCACAAATTAAGAGAAGTTGAGAGAGGTTAACCCAAGGTAAAGTTTCTTATTCTTAGTTTGTTACATGCAAATTAAGAGAGAACTTGAAAACAACAATCCATCCTAAGGGAGCTCTTATTCTTAGTTTGTTCTTAATTCGTGATTCCATTTTTTTTCGATAAGTATGAAAATTGGAATCGATTAGATGTTAACCCTTACCCGGGAAAAGTATTCCCATCCGATGTTTAATTCTCGTGACTTTAACCCAATCGCAGTACCTATCGGAAAAATGAAATTGCATTAATCACAATGACTCTGCTTGGATTGATGATATGTCATGCAGAGAAGTTCTTCTCCTTCTCTAATTGTTACTCCAAAACGTTATCATGTAACGATGCTATACCACGGACCTATATCGGATTCGATTGATTTTTTTTTTTCTACACCTGATTAACGTCGGGGCTAATGTGGAAATCGGGCCGGAATCAAATCAGATAAGTTGACTCAAATAACGTCAATGCCACATGTTAGTTTCTCACCGAACGGGGTGGATCGGATTACATTTTGGGCCTTGTTGTTGTTCCAAAACTTATGTTGTCCGCAAATTAAGAGAAGTTGGGAAGTTAACTTAAGGTGAAGTTTCTTATTCTTAGTTTGTTACATGCAAATTAAGATAGAACTTGAAAAAAAACAATCCATCCTAAGGGAGCTCTAAAAATAAGCACATGACGCTGATGGATTGTGCATTAACCTATTACTCGGGTTAATGCAATTTGTTTCCATGGTTTTTTTCTTTTTTTTGAGAATTGCTAGGTTGGACCGTAATAGGTGTTTAGAAAAAACCACCGAATGAAACATATAATGGGACCAATCAAAACCGTTACCATCCCAATAACATATACATTACTCTATCAACGTTAAACTTTTTATCGGGTTGTTTTTAGGGTAAATTGCACACCTGTACAATCTCTTTTTTTTTTTTTTGGTATTATAACCGACTTATATTCACATAGAGTAAGAATTCCCTACCACCGACTACCACACCGACCACCTACACTACCACCACCAGTAACCGCCATCACCACTACCTCATCACCATCATCACCCGGCCCATGGACCACCAACAAATACTACCCAATTGATATGATTATTAACAAATTTATTATTTATTTAATGAAAGTATTTATTAGGATAATCATAAGACATTTATAAGGAAACATTAATAAAATATTAATGATGAAAGTATATTCATTAAGAAAATTGTGAGACATCTATTAAATTAAGATATTTATGATGTAATAAGATATTTATAATGAAAATTCATAAGAAATTTAATGAAAGTATATTAATTAACATAATTATAAGACATTTATAATGAGAGATTAATAAAATATTCATTATAAAAAATTAATGATACAATAATGATGACAAATAACCACAACCATAGATTTAGCTTCCCAAGAATGAATCCGCACCGCTCTTTATCTAAGCTAAGTTGTCCATGCTTTGTTTTATATTAGAGATAGAGATCTTCTTTTCCAAGATTGCTAATGGGGGTGTACCAATCCAAGGTAAAAATTGTTTTGTCCTATATAAAAAATGTTTTGTCTTATTATAATTTTGGTACACCCCCACTAATCCTGGCACCCCATTAACAGCCTTGTTCTTTTCCACACGATAATATTGTACTTTGAGTCACACATGATAATTTTGTTATTATCGTGAAGTATTGCCTCATTAATCATTCCTCTCATCGTCTTCTTCTTCTACCCCCACCCAAAACCACACAGACCGGTTATGCCTGTAAGAAGGAGATCCTCCCTTCTCTTGTCGTAGAAAAGGTTCGTCCAAAACCCTAATTTATCCATAATAAATTCTCGAAGCAAAAGAAAAAACAAGATTCTGTTTTGGGCAAAATATTGGTCAGTTTATCAAAACCCTAAATTCTTTACTTGAATTTAATTTTTATATTTTTTAATTTTATTTTTTTGATGGTTTGATTTTGTTTTATTTTTGCAATTTCTTCATAGGTTTTGGGATAATTTATTGGATTTTGAAGGAGATTCGGATTCGATTTCGGATTTCAGGGTAAAAGGTTAGGGTTTCTTTACGTTATCTTTGTGTGAATTTAGGGTTACTGTTTTGTTAGATAGAGTAGAATCATGGCAGATCGTACTCTTGCCACTACTCCTTCTGGTACACTTGCCCGACCTATATGGATGAAACAGGCTGAAGAAGCGAAATTGAAGAGCGAAGCTGAAAAAGCTGCTGCTGCCAAAGCTGCATTCGAAGCTACATTCAAAGACGTGGAGAAAACTGCACCGCAGGAACGTGTTTCGTCAGATAGTGACGGAGAAGAGGAAGAGAATGATGAGGAGTTTAGTAGGAACAAGCCGTTGGGACCTATTGATCCTTACAAATGTACTGCTGCTGGTGCTGGAATTCAAGGTGGAGCAGCTTGTGTTGCTTCCACTTTTGTTGTGGTTACTAAAGATTCTGATGGGAGGAAAATTCCTAATGGAGGTGCTCAGCTTAAAGTTAAGGTTTGCCCTGGAGTTGGTGTTGGTGGATCCGATCAGGAAGGGATTGTGAAAGATCAAAACGATGGAAGTTATACAGTTACCTATGTTGTTCCTAAACGAGGGAATTATATGGTTCATGCTGAGTGTAATGGGAGACCTATCATGGGAAGTCCATTCCCTGTCTTCTTTAGTGCTGGAGGAGGTTCTACTGGAGGGTTGTTGGGTATGCAACCTGTATCTAATAATACAGGCTCATATCCAAATATGGTTAATCAAACTATGCCCAACATGCCAAACTATTCGGGTTCTGTTTCGGGAGCCTATTCTGGATTACTTGGGATGATTCCTGGTGTTGTTCCTGGTGCTTCTGGTGGGGTGATTTTGCCTGGTGTGGGTGCATCACTGGGTGAGATGTGTAGAGATTATTTGAATGGCCGGTGTTTGAAAACAGATTGCAAGTTTCTGCATCCACCACATAATATACTGATGACTGCGTTGGCTGCAACAACTAGTATGGGACAGTTAAGTCAGGTTCCAATGGCACCCTCTGCAGCTGCGATGGCTGCTGCTCAAGCTATTGTTGCTGCAAAGGCACTTGAAGCTCATGCTGCTCAAATTCAGGCACAGCAAGCTCACTTGGCGAAAGACACTCCTGGTTTGCCCCTTTTCTTTTATTTATGCAAAATTCAAGCTCTTTGCCTTTCAGTTTCTTGTGCATCTATTTGTATATATATTCTGCCTCTTCTACTTTTACTTGTAAGTATCATTAGTTTGTTATTGGTTCAGATACCTTTTGGTGTAGTTATACATATAAAAATTAAACGTCTTAGGGATTGATTTCCTTAGTTACTTGAATGAAGCAGTATTAAAGGGAGGATAATACAACTTGTCATAAAGTTTTTACTTAAACTCACACAACATATGATCTGTTGAAACTTTTTACCTGACTACCATGATATCTGAAACATTTGGGCTGTTGATAAAATTCTAGTGAATGTACATTAGGATGGTCTTTAGGCAGTTTTGCATCCGTAAAGGTCTTCGGGATTGTATTTGGTATCTACCTGAAGTTGGTCTGTCAGATTTCTTACATTTTTTATTTTTTTTTAACCTTTTGGGCTCAATACTATCTGAGTAAGCTCTTTTAAGTTGCATACAATATGTCAGAGGGTGTTTAATTTCTCGAAGTGCTAAACTAAATTGTGTTTTGTTGGGTTTAAGTTTGTGATTTTGTGTCTAGGGTAATTGGTTAAATGAACAGCTCACATGTTTAGTTTCATTTTTTTGAAATAGATTATTGACTTGAGCCGCTTAGGTTTATGACTATATTAAATTTCAAAATAAACCTGACAATACAAACTTATGATCAGCTATAGAAAAGAATGTGGCTGATGTAAAATAAACTGTTTTAATAAGAATGTGGCTGATAATGAAGTGATTGTTATGTTCTTGTACTTTGTATTGCAAAATTGCTTGTGGCGCTTTCTGCAACTAGGGAGGATGTGCTTGCACCATTAGGACTGTATTAAACTCTTCGTACGTGCATGGTTTTTCCTTGTATTACTATATCTTTACCTGTTTCAGTCTTCTGAATAAACCTTTTTTATTTATGATCAGATTCACCTGGCAAAGCGCAAAGGGCGGCTGAGGCTCTGAAGAAAACCTTACAAGTCAGCAACCTAAACCCGCAGATAACCGATGTCCAGCTGAAACATCTTTTCAGTTATTGTGGGACTGTTGTTGATTGTAGTATCACGGACTTGAAGCACTTAGCTTTCATTGAGTACTCAAAACCTGAAGAAGCCATTGCAGCTTTGCAGTTGAACAATATTGATGTTGGTGGACGCCCTCTTAATGTTGAAATGGCCAAGTCCCTGCCTCAGAAACCAGCTACTTTGAATACACCTATAAATCAGTCATCCCTGCCCATGGTGATGCAACAAGCAGTCGCAATGCAACAGATGCAGTTCCAGCAGGCTCTGCTCATGCAACAAACTATGAACTCGCAGCAGGCTGCCAACCGAGCTGCAACCATGAAGTCAGCAACAGACATGGCAGCTGCCAGAGCTGCTGAGATAAGTAAGAAGTTAAAAGCTGATGGAGTCGGAGCTGAACCAGAAGAAGTCCGTAAGTCCAGGTACTTTACTTTTTCCTTTGTTCTGTATAGGGACTTTGGCTGCAGTTTTTTTTTTTTAATCTATATCCACTTCTAGATGCGAACTAAGAAACAGAAGAACCTGTGCCAGTCAGTTGATTGAATCCATACATTTAACCTACAGATAGAATCTGTTTACATCAGTGTTGTGTGTGGGGCCAACTAGAGATGATCCAAATGGATTTTGGACATCCATTCTCACAGTAATATTTTGCCCATGAATTCACTGTTGTTGACTGTACACTTAAGTTAGTACACATGGTCCTAACTCTTGAACATATTGTAGCCGACTTAACAGAGATAGACCCTATCAATGTAAGGAAATCCTATGATTTATATGGGTTAAACAGAAAAGGAAGGGAATCTCAGATTCACCAATTTGGTACTTACAGGCTGTTGAGCACACCCTTGCTGCCTCAGGGCAACATTTTCTAGATAAAAATGCTTAGATAGTTACTTCAGAGGGTTATTTAATGCTTGGACTTGGCTACCCAGAATTTCTGTGGTTGTTTGGTAGTTAGGATGCATATGCGTGGAATTACCTATGATGTGCTTTCTTGGAATTCAAACATAAAACTGTTAAAGGGATTTTTTCTTGTTTTACCAAGTTCGAATGTGTTAATTACAGATCTGACAATGTTGCTAATTGATTAATTATCCTTTATATGCAGGTCCCCAACCAAATCTAGACCAAGATCTAAGTCGAGGTCAAGATCTCCTGTCAAGTATCGTCGCAGCCGAAGGTCTCGCTCCATTTCACCCCTACCCCGTCATGCAAGAGATCGGAGATTCAGGTCACCATTGAGATCTCGTAATCACTATATCAGTGACCGTAGGTCACATAGAGATCCAAGGGATTACCATGACAGAATTGGAAAATGGGAAACTGATCGATCACGTGACCGTTATTCGTCTGGTTCTAGACGAAACAAGAGCAGGAGCCGGAGTCCGTTGAAAAAATCTACCAGGGGTGGCTCAGCCTCACCAAGACGCCGTAAGGAAAGTGCAAGCCCTGTCCGAAAGGAGAGATCGCGGGACCGTTATTCCTCTGCTTCTCGAAGAAACAAGAGCAGAAGTCCATCAAAGAAAGCTGCAAGAGGTGGTTCGACCTCCCCAAAACTCCGCAAGGAAAGTTTAAGCCCTACAAGGAGCCCAGCAAAAGAGTCTTCAAAGGATGGTTCAGTTTCACCATTACAGCATGAGGAAATCTCAAGTCCTGTAAGAAGTGGTGGGAGCCCACCAAAAAATTTGTCTCAGGGTGGCTCGGTATCTCCAACGCCTCGTAAGGAAAGCTTAAGCCCTGTCAGAAAAGAGAGATCACGTGACCGTCATTCTTCAAGGAGACACAGAAGCAAGAGCCGGAGTCCAACAAAAAAATCCTCACGGGGTGGTTCAGTCTCACCGAAACGACGGAGAGAGAGTGTAAGCCCTCCCCGAACGAGGAAAAGAGAATCCAGGGCAACTTCAAGGTCGCCAGCACGTCACCGAGGAAGTAGGGCATCCCCAAGACATACCCGGGATAGCAACTCAGACTATAAGAGGCGCTCCAGGTCTAAATCTGCTGAGCCAGGGTCTAATTTGGATGGTAAAAAAGCTAGCAGTAGATCTGAGAAGTCAAAACACAGCAGAAGGAAACATGAGAGAACCGAAGATACTAGCAGTAGATCTGAGAAGTCAAAACACAGCAGAAGGAAACCTGAGAGCATCCAAGATGCTAGTGATGAACTAGTTTTAAATGACGGATGAGCTACTGTTGAGAGGATATATTTATTTCAAGTTTGGCCATATGTTTTAAGTATCTGTAAAAGAATGCTTCTGTTTCTTCAGCATTTTGCAGGTGTATGAAAAACTTGGTGGATTGAAAGCATGGCTGCAACGTGATCTTCGTTTCCTGGTATTTCAGAAAGACTCTACTTCACCAGGGATCTAGCATGCAATGTTTGTAACAAACGCGTTTTACTGCATGATGTATGACTGATACCGCACATCATAGGTATTAAGTACGTTATTTTAGTGTTTCAAGCACTACTGACACTTAGAAGTTTATATTCTATCTTTTTAGATATTTCAGTTATCTCTTAAAGAAGTTGGGAGGCTGTTATAAATTAAGCCGTATTTGCCTTGAGTTTATGTATGATTTACGTCATGATGGATACATGGCACTCTGTATTAAATCAATGCTGCATGAGTTATTTGAATGTTAAGTTGGTTGATGCCTGATACGGTGTATGACTAGTTGTAGTAAAGCATTATGGTTTTTGGATTTGTCCTTTTTTTCTCTTCACCTTTCTGTCAAACATTGTATGGTTAAAGGAAAATATGCATTTTTGACAATAAACCATGATTTGAGATTTCTGATTAGCCAGTGAATTACTTTTAATAGTGTGGTAGTGCCTGTGATATCCGAATCATGTGCAGGTTTGGGAAGTGGTCCTTTACTGAAGCTTTTCCAGAAATATTTGGTCAGGTTCTATCTGATTTTGGATGAAGGTATGCAAGACCTTTTGAGTTAAAGATCTGAGAGTTTTCTTGTTTGTGGTTGCAATGTGTATCGCCTTTCTCTATCACCGGACCTTTGGGGCTGAAAATTTTAGTCCCAACTGTCCAGCATGATTTGATATTACTGTTGCATACCTTTTAAAGGATTTAAACATGGGTCTTTCTTCTCCTTTTCTCTTTTTTTCTTCTCCTCTTTCCGAAACTTCTTCATTAGGTAATCTACTCCTGGTGAGTGATGTCAGGTGCTGCTTTGGTGAACTACGCAACACGAGTTACTATGTGCAGAAATATCTTATTAGTCCATGGTGATTTGCACCAACAAGTTTGTTTTAACAGGTAAGTCGTGCATGATTGCTGGTAGGGTTTTAGACTTTTAGTTCTATGGAAGACCTGCTTTAGAAGTTATTTGATCATCACTTGTAATTTACCTGTGTCAGATAATGTTTTGACTAATCAAAAAATTATATCATTGATATGTTTCTCTTCAGAAATCAAGGTTTTTATTACTTCCTTTCCCCTACCTCCCTTTTGCCTACATGCAAGTATGAGCATGATTGGTGCATGGATGAGAGGTGGAAAATAGAGTATGTGAATGATATTTTTCCCTCCCTTTCTTAGTTTGCCCAAACTTGTGCACCCCTAATAAACCTGAGCGCACAAAACTAAAGACCAAAAAATCGCAACCCGAAGCAGCCTCCAAGCTGATCTAGCAGATGCGTACTGAGCTTTCTTATTGACCATGATATTGAGTAGCCGTGGCATCATGGCGTCCAGAAAAATCTGTAAAGTACGGAAAAGGCTAAAATATCTTTTTCCCACCAAGATTTTATTATCCTCCCCTCGACCTGTCTACCATTCCTTTTATCTTTCTTCTTCAAACCAATGGCATCTTTTGGCTCTGCAACCAAAGTAATCTCTTTTTTGGCAATAATATTATTCTCTCTCGCAGACTCCTCAATTTCTGAATCAACAGACCCAACTCCAACACCATGGCCTCCTCAATTCCACTCAATTATGATATATAACACCAGTGGTACACTTCAAATAAACAGTCTCTGGTATGATTATCCCAAAGGAAGAAACTTCAATATCATTCAAAGACAATTGGGTGATCATGTTTATGACTTAGAATGGAACAATGGTACTTCATTTATATACACTCTTGATGCCAACAAGAAATGCCAAACCTTGAAGTTTGATGTGGGTATTCTTACACCTAATTTTCTTGATGGTGCTCATTATTTGGGACAAAGAAAAATTGATGGGTTTCTTTGTAATGTCTGGGAGAAAGTTGATTTCATTTGGTATTATGAAGATGTTGTCACTAAGAGACCTGTTCATTGGACTTTCTACAATGGTAATTCTAACTCATTTGTTTAAGAAATATGTAACAGGCAAATAGCCGTCTCCTCTATCAGTTTAAGTTTCTAGTTGCACAAATGAACTTTTATTTTCAAACATTTTCGCAACCGTGAGCGTGTTAGTACTCTTTGCACCTTTCTCCTGATAAAATTGTGGTATCCTAAGTTAATTTTGCTCATCTCCCAAGTGATGATGTATCAGTTGTTTTCTTGACATTTTATCTGACAATTAATTCAGGAATGGAAGGTCATTTGATGACATTTGAGGTTGGAGCTGTGCTGGAAGATGAAAAATGGCAAGCACCTGTATACTGTTTCGAGTCCGGTGAGCAAGCAGATGATACCTCACAACTTAACTCCGTATTTGATAACAGTGGTCCAGCAGAGGATCTTTTTAAAAGAAAAATGTTGATTCAGAGGTTGAAGGAATTCTGAGAGGTAGAGTGAAGCTTCAAACAAGAGGGAATAGTTCCTTCTTTTCTCCTTAAATCGTTCTCATGGAACTTGATTTTATGTTTCTTGCACTCAGCTGGAAAGTCATACCAAGTATTGCGTATTTACTAAATACTATTTACCTTCTAGCTACTTTGTTTACATTGGTGTATGCCACTTATAGCAGAAGATTAAAATGTTAATGTTCCTTGAATAAGTCGGATGACTCGAGAAATGCAATTTCATTGACATGCTTAAGATGACATTCTCTTTTCAGTATTCACTCTTGATACCTGGTGCATTTTCTGCTACTATGTCATTGTTGATAACTTGATTGTTTACTCTTCCAATTGGATTGTTCACTCTAAAATGCACTTGTGGCAGCTCAACTAATCCTAGAAAAGTTGGACTCAACATTGAGTCTGACACAGTTCTTTTCCAGGAGTATGTTCAGCCACGACAAGTGCATTTAGGCCCTTTCAATGCACTAATTCTCAGAAAGATGAAAATCAAGTAGACTTACAAGTACTTGTTTAATCCCACCATTTTACTTCTCAAAACACCCTCCATGGAGCTCTCAATAATCCCTTCTGAGTTATCATCTTCTTTTTCTGTCAATATGAAGGGGCTTGCCAGTGTTCATCCTCCGACACTGCTCCCACTTCAAATGTCATTACATGGGCCGACCTTCCTGCACGCAGAAAATGCAAATGTTAGTGTCAGTACAGTTGCTTAAGTGTCCGTGCAATTCTTGTTTATACTTAATCTGACTAATGCAGGGGACCTATTATAGTGATAGTAGCCGCTTAAGAAACCTCCAAATGACCTTCAATTAGGGGATTTGATGTGGTAACCTGAATGCACAACCAAACCCCTCAGAACAACCACTCATGCCATCAATTTTCTACCTCAGTTCAGCACCGAAGCATCATGATGCAAGTTCAATATGAGGGCAACATCTTCATAATACGTGATGAAATCAGCTTTCTCCCAGCCATTACTGTAAGTACACTTATTTATCTCCATCGCCACGTATACTAGCAGAACCCACGTGGAGGCCACGTCATAAAGAGGGATGACACGTAGGGGCATCCATGGTATCTAGACGACGTGCCATCTGTCAAGACCAACGGTCGAAGATGAGGGAGCATCCAAGGTAGGTAATCCCGCGCAACACCAAAGAGTTACTTTACCCCATCACGAGGTGAGATGTAATCAACGGCTGGGGATAGTCAAGCCCGACACAGACGTGACAAGGAGGAGGCCCGACACCGCCTGGCGCGGATTTGGACCGCCCCAACCACTCGCATTTAATGCTGCTCGGAGGGCACGTGTCGGACGACCAACGAAGAAAACGAGGGTTGGTCGGCGTAATGAACTTGGGTATTGTAGAAGCGCGGAGTGACGTGGGAAGTCCGCGGACCATGCACAGAGCACAAGAAGATAAGATCTCAACGACTCTTTGTCGGTGGACCCACTCGATTTAGCTATATATATGTACATCCCTTCCACGAGAGAAGGGGATCGAGAGTAGAACCAAGGAATATGAGAGAGAATAGTGAGAAGTAAGTATGAGTATCAACCTATGAGGTTGATGAATACCAAATATCTTGTGATTACTTTTGTAACCGTTTACTTTATAGTGAATATCCCGGATCCGTGGACGTAGGCCTTAGTCTTTGAACCACGTAAATCATCGTCTCCTTTACATTTAGCATTCATATAGCTTTATTTATGTGTTTACGTCTTAGATCTACCATTTTGGATGTTGAGGAGATCATGACAAACCCGCGGGGTTTGGAATCAGTGAATCATCATCTACCTAGGCATATTATACTTTATTCACACTTTAATGCGTGTATTCAATTCATGTTGAGATTGTTTGTGAACACGTGGATGCTTACCTGATTTCCGTGTTCACAATATGGCGCTAGAAACAGGGACTTTGTCCCGGTAAAAAGATTTATCTTTTCCTGTGACTTTATAGCCTCTACCTCAAATATTTTACTTAAAACACAAACAAATCTATATTTAAACTCATTTTTCGCACACATCTGTATCCTTTGTACTTTCTACTGCAGATCGGGTCTTTTACAAACACAAACTAGCGAGATCTATGTTTTTGGGCTATTTTTCGCACATATTTATATCCAATGTATTTTCCACCAACGAGATCCAGGCGTTAGGCAAATTCTAACCAACGGATCTATGTTTTAACTAGTATCTCGTAGATAATTTACACATATAGATCTGTATTTTTAGGCGAAAAAACAACCCATGAGCCTTATCCCAGCTAATTCCTCACATCCGTCTAGGCTTTTCGTACTTTCCGCTAAACCAATAGCCTGAATACACTCTTTGCCATTAGAAATCGAAGTCATGAAATCAGGTTCGAACTACCGGCTAACTTTGTGTACTCTTTGTCTCGATTTGCCTTTATACTCTATCTACAGAAAATATTGCAATGGAAAAGAACAAAGATACGGGGAAGACAAAGGTACCTTCAAAAGAGGCACCTAGGACTACGCCAGTAGTAACAAGGAGCAAACAGAAGGGCGCGGGACTCACAGCCGGGGACAAGACGAGAATGGAGCGGAAAGCACATTCCTTTCGAGATGCGGGCATCATTGCAATGGAAGCAAAGAAGGCCGCGGCGACAAAAGCTGCTACACCTACGGAAGGAACTTCTCAAGTGGTCGCCTCCAAAGTGACGGCTGCAACCCGTCTTATTGAACCTCGAGAAACAGTAGCAGAATCAGTAATCCAGAACCCTCCTTACGGGATGCCACAGACTGATGAACAAAATATACAACTGCACGCAAGATCTACGGAATGGCCGAGCCGGGTAGACGGCTAGTAGAGGAAATCAACACCTTTGAGCCCCAGGGACAAACTCGAATACAGATAGGAACAAATCGGGAATCAAAACCAGTCTGCCTTGATTTTGGCGCAATTAGAAGAGCTAAAAAGGAATCAGCAGACATACGCGGACGCGGTGGCCTTACTAGCCCAAGAGAACCAGCAATTAAGAGAGAAGATCCTCCAAAGCGCGGAGCTAGAGAATCAGCAGGACGAGGCTAATTCTGCGGTACAAAATAGAGACCGGAGGATGATCCTCGAAAACGTCCCTGCAGTTGTCAATCAAAGAGGAATACCCCAAAGGGTGCGCGAGAACAATAGAAGGATTGACCAGGACTACCATCCGGAAACCTCGGACTACTATGATGAAGAAGAGGCCACGACATCACAACCTACAAGAAAGACACGGACTTCCATTCAAGCAGGCATTGTTTGGCAATGGAGAATCTCCGTGCGGAAATGCTAGCGGAGATCAATCAAATCAAGACCGAGGCAAGGAGGTGGAAGACTAGAACGGAGGTTATGAAGGAGGCCAGCCACTACCCCACTAGCACGGCAGTTGGCTACGGCTACCATTCCGCGAAATTCCCGGTCCCATCCTTTGAGTGTTACGACGGATCCGCGGATCCCGCGGCTCACCTACGATATTACAACGAGGGTAATGGCCATGTGGGATCATGACGAAGCTATACTATGCAGATATTTCCTTCAAGCCCTGAAGGGATCCGCATTATCTTGGTTTGATAACCTCAAGCCGTGGTGCATTGATTCGTATGATCGCTCATAGAAAAATTCTTGGCCACCTACATGTATAACAAGGTTGTGAACACGGGGATGGACAAGCTCTTCTCACTTGTAATCAAATACAAGGAGTCCATTCGAGAATACACGGATAGGTGGCACAAGATATGTCAAGCCATAGGACATGTGGATCCTGTGGTGAGTATTAATTGTTACAAATGGGGACTTGACGAGGATGAGCCCATTGTTTGTCGAAATCCACGGTACCTCTCCAACCACGAGAGGGAGATTTGAGGATAATCATCGAAAAACATGCAAGGTTGGAAGAAATTCAAAGAGAGAACCCAAGAGCACAGGGCTCAACGACCCCCACGGACCAACTCCGCGGAACTAGCGAGCAGATCCAGCCGAACACCAAAAGGATCGGAAGGATGACCACAAAAGGGGTGGAAGAAAATTTGAAGACCGAGTCTACACGAAGCTCAATACGCCTACTCACGCATTTTAAAGGAGATCAAGGATCGCGAAGACTTAGAAACCGGCCCCTGGTCTAAAGGAAAACAACCACCGGCCTCGGCGAGAATCCAAAGATCTGCGATTTCCACTTTGCTTCTACGGGCACCCAACCGAGAAGTGCAAAATCTCAAGATAGCGATACAAAAGGCCGATTGATGCGGGGATCTCAAAAATATATAGAAAAATTTGGAGCGGAAGACAGAGCCAAACGCAAGCAAACAGTCCCGTTACAGAGAGGGTAATCGCACATTGAACGCTATATCACGCTCGGAAAGCAAAGAACCAACCCTAACGGCACAAATAGGGAAAATTTGAGGAAGCAATTTGAAGACTACTGTGAGCTTTACAATTTAGACGGAAAAGAAGTGGAAAGTCACGAGGAATGGATGAACGCACCCCTAACCTTCGAGGCTGAAGACATTGAGGATGACATGGAAGACCACAATGATCCTTTGATCCTCACCCTACCAATCGCAGGATGTAATATAAGGAAAATCCTCATCGATGGAGGGAGCTCCGTAAATGTCCTGTTTTACGATACCTTCAAACGCATGGAGCTTTGTGATGAGCAACTTTTGACCTCGCACTATACCATCTATGGGTTCAATGGTACGGCCACGAAGCCTCTTGGAGATATTGTCTTGCAGGTGAACGCCGGCCCCATGAAAGTTGACACTCGTTTCAGTGTGGTGAATGCGCCATCACCCTACAATGCCATTATTGGACGAAGATGGGTCCACAAGCTTAAGGGAGTCGCGGCCACATACCATCAGTACCTTAGGTTTCCTACTCCCCTAGGAGTAATGGAGATCAAGGGTGATCAAGCTTCCGTAAAGGAATGCCATGCAATGCAAATACAACTCAACAACGAAGAGGATGAGAAAATAAAAACCCGTAGGGCACGGAACAAGGTAATATCCAAAGACAAAGCCATTGATGAATACTTGGAAGGGATCTCAGGGAAAAGCTTATCCAAGGGGAATTCTGTAGGGAACACGGAAGCATCGACATCAACTGCTAACCAGGGCGCCCTCGCAAACAAAGAACCTGCGTCTACCAAATAGCAATTAAAGAAAGTCCCTCACCTGGGGGAACCGAAACCCACATTTACGTCCTTGGAGGCGGTGAAGGATGTTAATATAGGAACGGAGCATAATCCAAAAAAGATCAAGATAGGAACTCTAATGGACGAAGAACGCGAAGCCTCATTGGTGAAACTACTAACGGAATACGCAGATATCTTTGCATGGAAACTATCTGATATGCCCGGAATAGACCCGAAAGACAAGTACAACATGAGTTGCGCATTAAACCCCGGTACACCCCAAAGTAAGACAAAAGATACGAAAGGTGGCTACAGAGTATCACAAAGCAGTAGAGACGGAGCTGCGAAAGCTGTTGGAGGCTGGTTTCATTAAAGAAGTCAAATATCCTACTTGGATCTCTAACATGGTAATAGTGCCAAAGAAGAGTGGTGGGGTCAGAATCTGCATCGACTTCACCAACTTGAACAAAGCATGCCCCAAGGATAGTTATCCATTACCCAGCATTGATCAACTAGTAGATGCAGTAGAAGGATATGAAGAATTATCATTCATGGACGGATACTCCGGGTATAACCAACTATTTTTAGCAGAAGAAGATCAGCAACATACAACATTTTACACACCCCACGGTCTCTATTGCTACGTAAGGATGCCTTTCGGACTCCGGAATGCGGGAGCAACATACCAAAGGATGGTCGATGCTATTTTCAAGCCATGGATTGGCAGGATCTTAGAAGTCTATGTCGACGATATGCTCGTAAAAAGCAGATTGAAGAAGAATCATCACCAAGACTCGAGGGACATCTTGAAGCTATGCGAGAACACAACATGAAGGTAAACCCGGAGAAGTGCACTTTCGGAGTGACATCCGGAAAATTCCTTGGATACCTAGTGACAAAAAGGGGTATCGAAGTAGATCCCATAAAAATCCGAGCCATAGTAGACATGCCATCTCCAAAGAACCTAAAAAGAGGTGCAAAAGCTCAATGGATCCCTAGCAGCCCCTGGGAAGGTTCATCTCAAGATCCTCGGATAGATGCAAACTCTTTTCAACATACTAAAAAAGGGGAAGAAATTTGAATGGACGGCGAGAATGCGAAGAAGCTTTCCTAGGCGTCAAACGGTACCTAGCAGAGATCCCTATCCTTGAAACCAGGACCACGACGAAGTCTTGGCACTATACATTGCAGCAACAAACGATGCGAGTAAAGCGCAATACTTGTCGGGACCCACACAAAGGAGGAGCAGCCGATCTACTATGTCGGCAAGACTATGAATTCCATGAAAGAAACTACACAAGAATCGAACAACTCATCTTAGCCATCGTATGGTCTACCTTAAAGGCCGAGGACGTACTTCTTAACGCATGACATACGTATCCCATGCCGAGCACCCTTAGAAGCCATCCTCAAAGGGGCGGGGAAAGGTAGGACGCATAGCGAAATGGAGCACGTACCTCGACCAATTCAATATCCACTATGAGCTTCAACACTCTCAGAAATCGCAAGTGTTAGCGGACTTTCTAGCAGACCTACCTTTGGACAACGAAGAAGAGGTGCGCATACAAGGATGGAGGGCGCGGGTGCCCAGAAATAGAAAAACAATAGGAGCCAAATAACATTCTTGAACCAATAAACCCACGACAATGGGAGGTCTTTGTCGACGGCTCCAAAAATAGAGAGGGCGCGGGGATAGGCATCGTCATCACCACACCCACGGGGGATAGGATCGTGCACGCATTCAGATTGGAATTTGAAGGCCATACAAATAACATCGTAGAGTATGAAGGAGTGGTCCATGCCCTCCGCTTGATAATTGAATTAGGGATACAAGAAGTACGGTTGACAAGTGACTCACAACTAATCATACGGCAGATAGGCTACGAATACAATGTGTATGACGAGACAACGATGGCATACATGGCTCACGGTGCAAACGTTGGTTTCCCAAATACCAAAAATCAAATTCCGACATCTACGTAGGAAGGAGCTCAGACACGCAGATGCCCTGGCATATATATCACCATGCTCAAAAATGAGGATGTCAAAGCAATCAAGATAACAAGAGTGTACGAACCATCCATCAAGCCCCAAGAAACATGCGCGGCTAACCAACGCAAGTCTAAGGTGGAAGATATCTCGATGATGACGTCGGAGAGCACATATTCGACGATTTCCACGGCGAGGATATTATGCGACAAGGCGATGAGGACGAGCGATTCTGATCGGGGAAGCAGATTGGAGAATCGGAATCCACTCTTTCCTAAAAGAGGGAAACTCCCCAGGATACCAAACAGGCTAGGAAAGTACAATCCAGAGCGGGGATGTACGAGCTAAGAGACGAAACCTTATACTGAGAAAATCATTCCTCGGGCCACTTCGTCATTTGCTGTCCGATCGGAGGGACATATCATCTTGAAAGACATCCATAGAGGAGACGGGGAATCACAGTGGAATGAGGTCCCTTGCAGATAAGGCGAAGACGCAGGGCTACTACTGGCCAACCATGATCCGAGACGCGGCTAGAATGGCGCAAAGGTGCGAAGAATGTCAAAGATTTGGCAAACGAATCCACGCCCCAGCCACAAAGTTGAACTCGTGGACGAGTCCGTGGCCCTTTGGGAAATGGGGTATCGACATAGTAGGCCCACTCGTATCGGGGACTAGGAAAAGAAGATTCCTAATAGTGGCAACGGATTACTTCAAACAAGTGGGTAGAAGCAAAGGCACTGGCAAGAATTCGGGATTGAGACGTCTTTACTTTTATTTTTCAAAATATCATCTGCGGAGTTTGGCATCCCTGAGAGATAGTTTCCGACAACGATGCTTGACTACAAGGAAAGAATATCGACTTGTTGTTCGACACCCTCAAAATTCGAAAAAACAAATCCACCCCCATATACCCACAAAGCAACGGACAAGCAGAAGCCACAAACAAAACTTTGGCACTTATCCTTAAAAAACAACTAGACGAGTACAAGGGCGATGGTGTGAACAGTTACATAACGTCCTGTGGGCATATAGGACGACTCGAATATCAGCTACCGGAGAGTCCCCGTTTTTACTCACGTACGGAGCAGAAGCAGTAATCCCTACGGAAATTCTACTTCCAACAACAAAGACAGAAGCATGGGAAAAGAACCTTACCACGGACATGATGTTGGAAAGGCTTGACGACCTCGAAGAAAGGAGAGAAGCGGCACCGCAAAGAATGGAAAACTACCAACAGGCTAGCCAGAGAATATAACAAAAAAGTGAAACTTAGGAATTTTGTAGAAGGGAAGTATGTGTTAAGGACCATTCCCCAATACCAGCGAGAAAAGAAGTGGGGAAAATTAGCACCAACTTGGGGAGGACCCTACGTAATACACGACATCGCAGAAATGGCTCTTACTATCTGCGTGTCACGAAAGGGGAAATCCTCATGCATCCGTGGAATGCCAAATATCTCAAGCCATACTACCCATAACCTACCACTGCGTATGCATTTCGCAGAAGAAGAAAACGGACTTACAAGTCCACATGTTTCTATCTCTGACAAAGGAGTAACGCGCCTTAACTTTTCAATCAATCCAAGCTTTCATTTTCAAGTGTCATATTCTATTCATTACCCACACGCATTTCAATTTATTCAAAACCCACAACCTATACCATATGAGACACATGTATATACTACTTACACAATGTACATTGAAAACCATACCACATCTTAATAAAATATCGATACTATCGTTACCCCGTGGACGTAGGCCTTAGGGCTGAACCACGTAAATCATTGTGCAGTTACTATTATTAAGAATTGGCATTATACTTTAGTAAGAGGGATGTCCCGCACAAAGCGTGGATCATACCCACTGCAATATACCGGGCAATATCCCATACAAAGCACACGCATGCAATATATCGGAGCATACACATGCAATCTCTTGGAACTCCCCCGTAAGCGTCTATAAGTGTATGACCAGGGGGCGACTTCCCACAGAACGAGATACCCGAGCAATATTACAAGCCGCGAACTCAATGGAATATATCCTTGAACGTCGGCCAGACCCCCACCGTTCAGAAATCCTCTGGCCAAGGAATTAGCTGGACGGGGTGCAAGGTCACAAGACAATTCCGGGGATATCAACCTACGGAATTGCACAGACAATACACTTTCTCAAATTCAAAGATTGACATCCTTGGATTATAAACACTACGGAATTACTCATTATGTTAACTTAATTTGTAAAGCCGATAGATGCAAATTCAACAAAATTCAAATTCAGATTTAAACACTAAAGTTTGATCTAGTACACGGTTAGTTGATTACAAGCCTAGCAAGGAAAATAGCAAAAACGCCAAAAGGATAAGCAAGCGAGATCAATCCCTAGCATACTAGATATGGTCTACCGAGAAGGAGCATTATCCGCGGGTTTATCCTTGGCCCGATGAAGGAACACTACCACCGGAGGAGGGGCCGAGAAGAACTGAAGGGGAGCGCGGTACGGACGCCGAGTATAATTCTTGGTTAGCCCATGACTCTTCTTGAGATCCAACTCAATCTCCCCGAGAGTCCTATTAATCTCTTCTCGCCAGCTGCTTACGAGCCACGAAGCCTATGGCTACGCTCTTCATCTCAAGCCTGATTTAGGGAAGTGGAAAGTCGGTCTACCCTTTGATTGGCATGCTTCAACGCTTCCTCCCGAGACAAGGCTAGACCACGATGGTAATTAACTTGGCCCTCAATTGAACTACCTTAGCTCGAGCTTGGCAAACTTGCCATCCGTTGACTTTCATTTGTCCTTGGAGCTCTATGGACGTAGAGGAAGACAGTTAGTTATAACAAATAGAATACAAAGCACACTCGATGACAAAAACGTTACCTTCACAATGTTCAACCACGGAATCCCTTGCTTCTGCGGCATAATCATATTCATTTGATAACCTATCATAATCTACCTGCATAAGATTATGAGCATACTGACTCGCGCTTAGGTCATCTCGAAGCATCGAGTCCGAATGACGATATCGATTAACCTTATCATTCTTCGATTCCAACCCCTTGTTAAGACGATACATAGTCACCTCTAAGTTTTTCTCACACTCAACCTGACGGGCCACATCAGCTCGAGACGCGGATAAGGCACTACTGAGAGCGCCAGATTCTGCCCTAGCGTCGTCTCTTTCCTTAGCAAGACGTTGCATATAAGCCCGCACATCCGAGGGATGGGAAGACCGCGCCTGCCGCAGCTTGTCTTCCATAACATTAAGCTTAATTTCTAAAGAGGAAATCGACCGCTGGCTTTCTCAAGATTATCCGCGTCCATAAAAGAGCCCGTTGAATAAATGACGGTCATGGTTGTTTTGATTTTGCGAGATCTACCAAGCAAAGCTTTTTCTTACGCCATTATTCGGCCATAGCGTTATGAACCTCCGCGCGGGCATTCCATTTATTTGATTCACTCTTAAGTTTTTCAACTAACTCGGCAATACGACCTTTTTGACGAGTTCTCTCATTCCGAAGCCACAACAACTCGGGGACTCCACCCACTGAAGACAAGACAAGCGGGAGGAGGGAAGAAGAAGATAACTCGAACATATAAGGAACATGTAACTATCAAAGAAGAGGAGACGCAGACTGAAATAGACGAAGAGTTTTTCTCAAAGAACCGCTAACTTGGCCTTAACCGAAGATAGCTCAGTAACGCAGCTTCGCCTCTTCCGCGTCCCCGCTCGCTCCTTACGCTTAGCGGACCCTTGACTCCGCTATCTCCTCATCTTTAGCGAGACCCATGACTTCAACGCTCGTAAGCGTCTCTTCACAATCTTGGAGCTTCCTTCTAGCTTGAGAGACTTAGCCTTGAAGAGCCGGTAAAGATGGTGGTTACAATACTCACTCCTCATCATCTATCAATCAAAAGGGAAATTAGTTCACAACACATTTAAGCAAAATCGGGGGTAGAAAGAAGCGGGACAAACCTCCAATAACCTGCTTTGGGATAATCTGTATCTTGGTACCCATCAAGAATGGCCATCATGCCAAAGCAACCGTAGGGGAGGATCCACCACGAGATCAATCCCGTGGCCACAAGATTCTTGCCCCACCCTCGATCTACCACCTCCTCGGGGTTAGCTCCATATGCCTGCGAGTAAAAGAGTCCGAACTCTTTTACCCTTCAATCATAGGGGCAGGATGAGGCACGACAAGCAATTTTTTCTTTTGCAGCCACGCCAAAACAACATCATCACCATCCGCGACCAAGGACCGCGAGAAATCATCCGAGGAAGAGTCTGAGGGCTTCCCACCAAGCGAAGCACCAGTATTACTTAGCACCAAAGCCCCACCAGCAGTGGAGGAGGTGCCAACACAACCCTCGGGATGCACCGCCAAAACCCCATCATCAGATCCGCGTGTGGGGTCACCTCATGCCTATCCTTAAGAACATTCCAGTCATCACCAGCTGGAAGCAGATTGAAGTCCGAGACAAGCCCCATAACTGTGGCCATGTCAAATGATTGTTCCCCGGATAAAACCTTACCAAAGGAAAACTCGCAATAAGCATCCCCATCCTTGTCACCACTACCAAGAGCAATTCCCTTACCCTTGTCCACAACAACCCCACTTGACTTAATAGCCCCCTCAGACAGATCACCACCACCACCACCAGTGGCCTGATCATCACCACCACCACCAGTGGCCTGATCATCACCACCTCCACCAGTGTCCAGATAATCACCACCACCACCAGTGGCCTGATCATCACCACCTCCACCAGTGGCCTGATCACCACCACCACCACCAGTAGCCTGATCATTACCACCACCACCAGTGGCCGGATCACCACCACCACCACCAGTGGCCTGATCACCATCACCTCCACCAACGCTCCCACCGGCAATACTATCTACTTCTTGAACGGGCGGAGAAGTCTCAATTCGCTCTTCCCCATCGGAAACATCCTCATCACCATCCACTGGACTGTTCACATCCTCGAAGTATGTAGAACCCTCGGTGGGAGAATTCGACGATTGCTTGGGATTGATCTTCTTATTTCTACGCACCTATGACACATAATAATAAAAGAGCCATTGGCATCTCCTTTCCTTGGCATAATCAACATTATTTAAGAAAACTAAGGGGCATATATACGTAGAAAACAAACAACACACCTTAGCAACATTAGTATTCTGCGGAAGAAGGTTAGCATCAGAGATATCTTCGTCTTCCGCGTCCTCAACATCGCGATTATAAGCAAAATCCATACCTACAAAACTCATCTCGCCAAGGGCGATAATGGGCATAACGAGGCGGGAGAAGCTTCGCGATAAGGACTATCAACCGTAGGCTGCTAACCATGGGGTCCGGGGACCCAACCATAGGCCCACGGACCAATGACTTCAAGAACAGTGGCAGGCCACTCATAGTCATGATCACGCTTAATTCTCTCATCAGCGGGAATAGGAAGACCTTCAGCACCGGGAACCCTCGCCATCTTGGAATCACTTACCTCGCTCAAAAGTCGAACTTCCCCTTAACAGAGCAATGTTCCATGAGACTCACGAGACCACGGCTTACGAGTATTCCTGTTAACGTAGTCTCCAAAGGATTTGTTAAAATTTTCAGGAGTATACCACCCTTTCTCCTTTTCTAATTTAGGGGCATAGCAGTCATCATCGTTTGCCCCTTGCTACGAAGATAGCATTCTCGGAGATGGCGAAGATAGTTTCCTGTGTTGTTGCACCCCACGATTATGATTTTTCTTGCGTATCGCGGCTAGACAAGACCCGGTAGTAGAAATCATCACCGGCTTTATACAAAGGCAACATCAAACCAGCCTCGAAAGCACCCACGGTCGTCGGCAAATGAAAGGCATCATCTTTGGTAATTGGTAACCATCTCATAAGTTATATCTTTATCGGGGGCATAAAAACGCACTTGGAAGTCTTTGAAGACCGTGCTTCAATTTGAAGGCCTCAAGATCAATGTGTCTGAAAGTAAACTTCTTATTACCCAAAGGTAAAGGACGAAAAGTAACAAGCAGAGTCATCCTCGAAAGCATCTCCGTAGTATCTTCCGAGAACCCGCCGCCTTCTTCTTAGGAGGAACTACATCTCCCGAAGATTCTATCTCATGCAACCTTTCTCTTCGAAGGTGAGTCTTAGTTGACTTACTTGAACCATGCACAGGTGGATTAGTCCGCGGTGGAGGCTTGGTACGGAGAGGCTGCACATCTAAAGGTTCAGTGCACGGATTCTGCTGCTTCTTAGGAGACCCACCTCTAGGGCGATTCACGGCATATCTAGACCCCTGCGGCGGATCACCCCTTTTAAGCGAAGGCCTCGACCGGGGGACGAGGATGTTCGTCCATCCCGAGGATTACCCAGGTAAGTGAAGGCGAAGCTCCACCCTAATATTGGAATCACTCCGAGGAGATCGCGTGAGGACTTTACGGAGGAGTTTGGTAAGGAACCCGCGGACGATCGGACATATCTGCGGGCACAAACACAAATAAAAGTGCAAATCAGAGGCAAGGAAGATCGAAAAGCAAGAAAATCTCAAGAACAAAAGCAAACGTGAAGAAAACCCTAGATTTCATCTACAATTACTTAAACTCTCAAACTATTATTCAAACTCAAAAGAAGAAAAATAAAATCAAAGCATGGCCGATGAAACACACGGCTCAGCGGCTGGTCGATTGTCAGCCGACGCAAAAATAATTTAAGTTCTTCCACTTCACAATTATAAATAATAGTATAGTTATAAGAACAGATTCGTTCCACAGGGAGATATGGGTTGTTATTTGTATTTGAAAACTTGAGTAAACTGGGGGGATTTTGTTGTTTAAGATTAATTCAAAATAAAAATAAAAGATAAAAGATTAAAGTGTTTTAAGAAAATATCAGAGGAAAAAGCTGGTTAAGGAATTCGCCGTCCATCACCACACATGTTAATCAATCAAGCATCATTCACACACTCATTCACCAATAACCCTAAAGTATCCCCAATCGGTGTATATACTTCGTTACGTCTCCACAAATCAACAAATAATGCAATCGCAATTATATGAATTCTTTTCCTACAAATAACCTAATGCTTATCGCTAGAAGATTCAACTTGTGAAAAGCTTTAAAATCTATGAAACGAGTTATTCATAGGCAATGCAAACACAATCGTGATATATTCAACCTAGGCCAAGTTTTACTTGTGACTTCCTTCACGATTCACACCGCTAGTGATCACAAATTACTACTAATTATTAGAATCTTGATAAAATTACCTAAGACTTCTAATTAGTGATAGATAAGTTATAATGATATTTAATTCGCGACTTAAATATGCACAACAACTACTCATATTACATGAACAAAATCATATAATTATTATGCTTAGTAAAACTTGAACGATGAACAAGAGAGTGAATGAAAAATCGATGCATTAATCAAATAACATGTTTGTGATTTTAGGTTACATCCCTAACCAATTAAAAGAATTAGCTACTCATATTTGAAGTTCACAATAATCAATTCAGAGAAAAGATGAAAGCAAACTACAAACGAAGACGAGCTTGAGCCACTGCTTTGCGCGAAACTTGGCTATTGGTGCATAAAACTTCTTAAGCTTCTGTCTTTCTCTGAGGAATTTATGCGAACAGGTAGTGGGCGTGAAAACTAGGGTGAGAAGGTCTCTTCTGCTCACGATTTGAGCCTCTATTTATAGTTTTCATTCCCTGAAAATTCGAATCTGATAACCTACAACCTCTCCTTAGCCGATACAAACCCTAAACTCATATTAATCCCCAGTAGTTCATCTTGAAAATCGGCAAAAAGCTCTAGTCGGTGGCTGTTTTCAGTTCTTCAAACTTATCAAAACTTCATTCCCTTTGGATTCTCGCACAAACTTTAACTTCTAAAGATTATCCATCCTCCAAAAGCGTACACTAATTCCTTATATATCTTGGACGCGGAAATATCCTCTCAAGTCTTCCACAGAGTCCATAATACTCACGATTGTTTCTTCCCTGTTTTATCACTCAACATCGGCCTATTCATCTCACGTACGCCAGGCTGTCCTTGAAATCTCCAATTCCCCGACTTTCTCAAACTCCACTTCCATTCGAGCTTACACGCCACAACATCTAAGCATCCTCATCCGCCGAGAACCATTCTCATCAACCTACCATCAACCTTCTCCGTTCATAGCGACTCCGATACAAACTCCATCCAATCCACTCGCCATAGTCGAGTTCTACTTATCGATCACTTGGGATCATCACAACTGCCAATATTAATCATCTTCCATGTTTGATGCAAACAATGACCTCTTCCTTCTCGAGTTCTCAACAGCCATGACATACTCGAGCTCTCCCCGACTCTCTTTTACTCATTGGTATTTGCCAAAGCCATATCTTATCGATTATCGGAAATATCATCGGCTTCATTCGATGACTCCAAAGACAAAGACCACAGACTCATCATCTCTCTGTTTATAGCCACCGTAAAACTCACTCGAACTCATCTCTATTCTCGTCTCTGCAAAGCATCGATCACTCCATAAAAGCCATCTAAACTCCATCAAGCAACAAAGAACCAAGCTCTGTTTCCGGCCAAGAGCTATTCTCCGACAACAATATGGCAAAGATGCCATTTCTTTCTGCCAAGCTCTTCGAGCAACCGCAGCTCCGTTACATACCACGCTCATCAGCGTCATCATGTGTCTTCTCGCCAAGACATGACAAAGCCAAACACCCTGTCGATTTCTCCACCTCTTCCATCCCGTTAACCTCAAGCAAACCCATCTTCTATGTTGTCTCGGTCAAGATTTCTTTACACAACAACTTCGATCACCCAGTGACTTCATCATGGCTTCGATGGCGGCAACACCGTAATTGCCATCCTCTCGTGTTGCTCCTCGATCTTCTATCAGCCATGATCCGGGTTCTTTTCTCTCAAACCCCATCTTCAATGCGTAACTCGATCTCGTCACCATCAATGGCAGCAACGTTCACTGCCAGCTTGAGGTCTTCTTCTCTACTCGTCTTCCTAATCCCTACGAACCCATTTGAACTCAATAAAAGCTCAGCACTACTCCATCTTTGCAATATGATCATGATGGCACAACTCGAGCAACAAATATCCATGCAGAAGAAACTGCATGCACGCGGGAGTTTTCAGTTTGAATTGAGTAGGGAGATGGCATCCCTATAAGAATAAGCAAGTGCCTTTAACATCATTTGAACTCTGGCAGTCCCTAGTAAAATACGTGATTTGTGATTAGCGGTTCCCTTGAAAACCGACTCCCCTTAACTCTCCATGAGGTGCCAAAAGTAGTTTCCCTGGAAATGACCATTTTGCCCTTTTAATTTTCCAAGTTCTTATTTTTCTCATAACTTCTTCATACGTGCTCAGAATGGCTCCGTTCTTTCGCCGTTGACTTCGTCTTCTCGTCCTCTTCAAGATGAAAAGTAGAAATCTTGTACTTGGATGAGTTCCATTTGGTCTTTGGCCCTTCTCCACTTGTAGCTAGCTTGTTTTATTGCACAATTAAGTGCCTAATTCACTTCTTTTGGATGATTCACCTAATAAAACACAAATAAGAGAAAACAAGCGTAATATACAATAATTTGCAAGAAAACCAACAAATACTAGCATAGAATTGACACCAAATATATGTGAAATATGCACTTATCAGCGGCGTCAACTCTCAAATCCCAGGATATACATAAGATTAAATTCATCATTGACGCATCACCAGAAAATCAAAAACTCAACAGGGTTAGGCATGGCGAGTAAACGGAGTAAAAAATCATACCGAACCTCAAAGAGTAAAGAAAAGAAGAAGAAGAGCGAAAGGTGGCAACGAAAGCAGACGGAAGAACGAAGGTGGCAACAAAGGCGCAGCGGCAAGATAAGCATAGTGAAAGAAGCAGCAGCAACGGCGACGATAATAATGGTGTCGAGAGGAAGTTAAGAAGATGAAGAAGACAATGGAACAGAGAATAAACGAGAGAATGTGAATTTAATTCACATTCTCTCATTCTTCTCTTTTTATAAGATCAAGAGAAACCGTCAACTACCCAAAGGCGATTATGGCGGATAGGGGAAACGTGCACAATAAATGCAGGTAGCACCTTTTTAGGAGAAGTTATGAGGAGAGAGATAAAAACGTACCACACGATTCTTCTTCCAACTAAAGCTAGCGCCCAGTCACAAGAAGAGGGGCAAATTGTAAGTACACTTATTTATCTCCATCGCCACGTGTACTAGAAGAACCCACGTGGAGGCCACGTCATAAAGAGGGATGACACGTAGGGGAATCCATGGTATCTAGACGACGTGCCATCTGTCAAGACCAACGGTCGAAGATGAGGGAGCATCCAAGGTAGGTAATCCCGCGCAACACCAAAGAGTTACTTTACCGTATCACGAGGTGAGATGTAATCAACGGCTGGGGATAGTCCAACTGACACGAGACGTGACAAGGGAGGACCGACACCGCCTGGCGCGGACTGGACCGCCCCAACCACTCGTATTTAATGCTCGCTCGAGGGCACGTGTCGGACGACCAACGAAGAACACGAGGGTTGGTCAGCGTAATGAACTTGGGTATTGTAGAAGCCGTGGAGTGACAGGGAAGTCCGCGGACCATGCACAGAGCACAAGAAGATAAGATCTCAACAGCTCTTTATCAGTGGACCCACTCGATTTAGCTATATATATGTACATCCCTTCCACAGAGAAGGGGATCGAGAGTAGAACCAAGGAATATGAGAGAGAATAGTGAGAAGTAAGTATGAGTATCAACCTATGAGGTTGATGAATACCAAATATCTTGTGATTACTTTTGTAACCGTTTACTTTATAGTGAATATCCCCGGATCCGTGGACGTAGGCCTTAGTGCTGAACCACGTAAATCATCGTCTCCTTTACATTTAGCATTCATATAACTTTATTTATGTGTTTACGTCTTAGATCTACCATTTTGGATGTTGAGGAGATCATGACAAACCCGCGGGGTTTGGAATCAGTGAATCATCATCTACCTAGGCATATTATACTTTATTCACACTTTAATGCGTGTATTCAATTCATGCTGAGATTGTTTGTGAACACGTGGATGCTTACCTGATTTCCGTGTTCACAATTACAAAGAAACCCATCAATTTTTGTTCCTACTCATCCATTCTCAAGTCTACAGAAACAATTTGTTTGGGTGCTACTGCTACGTATCCATTAAAAGCCCAGCTTCTAGAAAGGTTGTCACTTATCACTATTTCCATTTGGATAAAGTCTCCACCATCCCACCAGATTTTATTTTGAACCGTATTTTGGGGACCATGGTTTTATTTTGGGTAAGACATTAGAAGTAAATCTAGGTCACCCCTTATCTAGATATTTATATTAATGCCTAAATTACCCTCCTGATTAATTTTGGGTAATGATTAGTTAGTGCTAATAATAAGTAGTGTAATGATTAGTGAAATGATTAAGTTAAAGATAATTAGTGAGATTAAAAAATCATATGGATTTTTTTTTAAAGAAGTAGAATTATTGAGAGAGTAAAGTTAGAGAAGATGAAGAAGGAAAACATGAAAAACGATGGATTTTACCAACCACAACCGGAGGAAGAGTATTTGGGTACCCAGGTATGCTTCAAACTTAGATAATGTTGGTTAAATTGCTCCAAATTTTCAAAAAAATGTAAATTTTTAGAGCAGATTTGGGCTTGTTCGGTTACCTTATGTGAAGAACAGGTTACCGAACTCATCTCGAAAGTGTAGTTCGGTTACTTTTTTCCAAACACGTTGAGTTACCGAACTTGCTCTTTAATGGAGGTTTTTAGTCGTTCGGTTAACAGACATGTTACCGAACTTTGTTTATAGGATTTACAGAGTAATGTTCGGTTGGTTCGCAAACTTTAACCCAACAACATATGTAACTGAACTCCACATGTATGCAACTGGTGAAGAGTTCAGTTTGTCAAGATTTTTTGCGAACAAACCGAACATAGTGGGACAAGTTCGGTTAAAATGAAACTTAACATAGTAGGCAAAATAGCACAGTTCGGTTACATTGGATTTTTTTTTTCTTTTTGTAATATGGGTGGAGTTCGGTTAGTAGATAGTTTTAGAAATTTTTGCGAACCAACCGAACAGAGTAGGAAAAGTTCGGTTAAATCATAACTCAACATAGTGGGAAAAATAACACAGTTCGGTTACATTGATTTTTTTTTTTTTTGTATTATGGGTATAGTTCGGTTACTAACTAGTTTTAGAATTTTTTGCGAACCAACCGAACAGAGTGGGAAAAGTTCGGTTGAATGAGAACTCAACATAGTGGGACAAATGCACAGTTCGGTTACATTGGAAATTTTTTTCTTTTTGTAATATGGGTAGAGTTCGGTTACTATATAGTTTTAGAAATTTTTGCGAACCAACCGAACTCGCGGTTCGGTAACCTAATTTTGAATCCTATAGAACCGAACTGTTCTTCGTGTTCTTCCTTTCAAGAAGTTCGGTTAAGAAACTAGGGTTTTTGTGAAACGCGTCCTAACCGAACAAGGCACTGTAACTTCCATATGAACCATATTTTGATGATTTCTATTCAATTAAAAGTAATGGGGTTTTGATGATTTCTGATTTGCTAGATATGCTCAAGGTAGTTAATATCGGTTGTACATGCCGATATTACAGGTTTTTATCGGGTATCGGAAAATATCTATACGGTATCGAAAATATCGGCGATACTGTAAGGACCCTCAAGCTCGTCAACGCTATTAGACCAGTCAAGACACATTTTATCCGCTAATGAATCGATTAGATTAACACGAACGTTAATTTAATAGAATTTAATCTAACAACGATCTAGATGCGAAATTAGTACCATCGAATAGATCACGAAAAGTTACGTGGAATGGATTACTCGAACGTGTCAGTCGGATACCGAACGAAGAAGATATCACCGGATTAGTGAGAATGACAAAATAGTTTCTATTACCATTAAACCGACTGGGGCTGCCCTTATCCAATTGAGCGGGTGTTCCATAACTTTCCTTGGGTTTTATCTAGACCAAGTCGAGCAGATAAGCTCATCCTCTTCTCGTTTCTTCTCCATTCTTCTTTCTTATTCTCTTGCTACTTCTGTCCATCGCCTCTGGCGATTGTGTGAGATGATTTTTGAGGTCGAATTGAAGAGAAACTTAGGGTAAACATTAGGAATTGATTACTGGTGGTAGTGTTGATGTTATTTGATCTCGGGAGAAGGAAGAGTGATGTTGTTGAATCAATTAGGATTTTGTTCTTGAGTTGGAAGAGAGATTATGAGGGGTTTTGAGTTTCTTTTGGATAAAAATCGAATGGGTTGGTGTTTAATTAAAGTTCTGAAGCTGTTCTTATGAAGAATCACAGAACCAGGTAATTTAGGGTTTCAATTAATTCGATTTCCTTCTTGGGTTTGTTGTTATTTGTTTGAATTAGTATATGGGTTTGTGTTTAATTGAAGTCTAAATGGTTGTATGAAGTTTAATCTGATTTCAAAGTAAATTAGGGTTTTTCCCTGTTCTTCCCCAAATTGGAATTAGGGTTCCTGAGCTAGAGAATTTAGATCTTTGTAAGATGAAGATGTTTCTGGTAGAACTGATGTTGCAGGGAATGTATGTATGAACTGAGAAATGGTGTGTGGCTGGTATTGAAGTTTTAGTTGTGAATTTCTGGGTTGAACTGCAAGTGATGTTGTTTAGCTAGATGGTCGAGTTAGATAGCAATTCATGAACTGTTGAGATGACAATATTAAACTTGAACTGAACTCGAGAAGTGAGGATGTATAACAGATGCAGGTATGACATGAAGTCAATGAATTGGAAAATGAATTACAGATGTAGAGCATAAATGTTCTGTTAGTGTTTATTGTGTTGAACTGATAAAGAGGATTGGATCTCAGTGGCTTGAACAAGCTAAATTAAATGATACTTCAGGTGGAGGTCTTGAAAATGTTCTAGTGATGAATGTGATAGTAGAACTATGTAGACCTGCAGTCTATTGAGAAGGATTGGTGATAATTGTTGTTGGGATTGATATGGAGTTTGATGTGTAAGGTGGCGGTTCTGTAATTGTTTGTATGTTGGAAGTTGGAGGTGTGTGGGTTAAAGTTTAGATGAATGTTAGGCTTTGACTTAGAGATTGAATTCAGTGGGGATGCTGTGAGTGATTGATGATTACAGATAGAGAAGAATTGACTACAATACATGGGTTAGGTAGTGAACTGGTATTACGTTTATGAAGATTTTGGTTCTGAAGTTATTGTAACTGAAGTTGGTGGGTGTGTTATTGAGATTGCAGGATTTGTAATCGATGCAATGAAGATTGTAACTGTATTAAGCTGAACTGAAGTAGAAACAAGTCATGGTTCAGTTACAACTATTGAAGTTTGGTTGAGCATGTGATAGAACTAAGTAGATGCAATTGCGGGTGGTAGTTGAAGTTTAGAATTATGAAGTTCAGCTGATTTGATTGTGTCAGTGTTGTAATGGGGATTTTAGTTGTTGTTTAGATTTCATTGAATTGTTAAAAGAGTAGAAGTTGTTTGGAGTTTTGACTTGCTGTGTTGCATCATTTTAGTCTTGGCAGGTTAGGTGTTGCACCTTGTTGGTGCATTGGTATTCTTTGGCCTGAGCAATGGCTCTGGCCTGTGCAAAGGCTTTGGCATTGAGTTTTTCAGCTCAGTCAGAACCTGACTGACCTAGGTTACCTTGACTCAGATATTTGTATGAGTTGAATAGTTTTGACTCACCGAGTTCCTTATATTGACCCGAGTTGACTCACTTGACCGATTTGGACTTGACCTTGACATTAGACGTTGACTGTTAGTTGATTCTTTTGACCGTCAGTGACCGTTAATTGACTCTGTTGGACTGGACCTTGTGAATTGGGCCGGACTAGTGGGCCGTGCCAGATTAAACCCATGGGCTTAGGGCCAGAAACCTTATTTTGTATCTTTGGACCACTTATGGTCCGAATTGACCTTTGGTTCCTCCTACAAAGTGGTAGATCTTTGTAAGACTTATCTAATAGACTATAAAATCAACCTAATTAAATTGGTAAACCTTAAATATGATAAAAATAGATAATGAAAAGGTATAGAACCATTAATGGGCTTAAAACCATTAGATAATTCACTTAACTTATAACTAGAGAATTGTATGAGATTGTGTTATGAGCCTTGTATGAGCCTTTTGGCTAATCTTTAGAGTACTTGTGTGATTAACAGTTAATCTTTATTAACAACGAACGATCTAAAGAATGAACCAGTGGATTCATCTCAAGGCTTGCGAGGCTTATCATCAAAACAGGTGGGAACCTTATAACCTTCTTGTAATCATTGAGTTTTTTTCCTTTGTGAGTATGATGTGCTTTTACTATCCATATGAATGTATATTGTGATTTTATTGAACGATGGTTGTTTTGAATGTGATTGTATGTGTGTGATATGCGTTATGAGATTTCCCTGCGAGGAGTGTCTGTGTTTTCCCCACGGATCCTAGCTAAGTCAAGTAGGGCGGTATGCCATCCGTCAGTAATAGTATTAGTAAGGCGGTACGCCATCCGTCGGCAATAGTATTACATTTCTGCTTATTATGATAGTAGGGCGGTATGCCATCCGTCGACAATAGTATTACATTTTATGCTTATTATGATAGTAGGGCGCTACGCCATCCGTCGGCAATAGTATTAGTAGAGCGGTATGCCATCCGTTGGTAATATTATATATACTATTTTATTTGAGGGAAATCACTTGTATGCATATCATACTTGTTTGTCTAACTTTCTGATCTTGATGAAAACAAAGCCGAATGTTTAGATTCATCTTGTTTCCTTTCAATTTATATTCTTTTATATCTGTGAAGCATATTAATGATTACTTGCGAGTTATATGTTTTCATTGAGCAACCTTTTGGGATGATGTGCTCACTCGTTCCCACTTCAGTTTCAGTTGCCCGAAGAAATGGTGCACGAGAAGATATTCGTCTCCTTAGTTTAAAGCGTTACCGAATTGTGTTACATTTATGTATCTTTTGTATATGTGTATTCTTTATTAAATGTAAAACAACATATTAATAGGTTAATAACATTTGAGAGTTATTCAATTAT
Source organism: Papaver armeniacum (assembly GCA_023531295.1). Classification (NCBI taxonomy): domain Eukaryota; kingdom Viridiplantae; phylum Streptophyta; class Magnoliopsida; order Ranunculales; family Papaveraceae; genus Papaver; species Papaver armeniacum. The sequence continues at coordinate 114,801 of JAJJWW010012646.1, forward strand.
AAATATCATAGTGTTAAGTTCAAGTTGGTTTTAGTGCGCATAATGAAATTTTGATTCTTAAAATCGTCAATCTGGAATTGATTCCTCAATTAGGTTGTAATCCTATTAGTTAAAGTATGTTTAAGAATTGGGGCGTCACAGATACAATGACGAAACGATATTATCGGTTGTACAGGCCGGTACAGACAGATATATCGGTTTTACTTATACACCGATAATATCGGTTTCAGTAAATAAATTTTCTATCAACATGTATCTAGTCTTTACAGACAAGTACAACATCAATTGGAGAAGGTAAAAAGTCATAATATATTTATGATATAAAACCAATGACTATATGGTAGGATATATGATGAAAACCATATTTCGATTGCAAGGGACGAAAATATAAAAGATAAAAGTGAAGGATAATAAGAAAGATTTACCGGCATAATGGGACAACAATCACAGCGTTAGCTAATAAACAACCTTGTATTTTTAAAATTTGAGATATGTATATGATTGTTATTATTTCTTACTATAGTTTTATAAATATTTGAAATTCTAGTTCTAAAGATGTATCACCGATAAAAACAAATATAATCTTTGTATTGGTGTATCGGACCCGGGTGATACGAGACCAATATGCAATATTAACTACCTTGGGGATAACAAACATTCCTACCAATGCTTGGTTTCGTTGTTGATAGTATAAGCCTCTAATCACCTTTTATTTTGTAAGATTGAAGTAAGTTTATAATAATTATTATTTTCTATTATGGTTATATTATTTTCTACTATGGTTATATCAATATATATTTTTGTTTGATAAATAATAAATATTAAAATAATATTAATGGTGTATCGCCTGTAAAAACAGATATTATCTTTTGTATAGGTGAATAGGACCCGACCGATACGATACCGATACACGATATGAACTACCTTGGATGTGCTAAATCGGGACCTTTTCCAGGGAGTCTTGGGGTTTTCTTTTGAAGAACCATTCTTATACTCGATTTGGGAAAGAAGAGAAGAACATGAGAACAATTTTCTCCTCAATTTTTTTTTTTGTGCGGCTAGGTTTAGGGATTCTTTTGTTTTTGTTTTAGATTAAATTAGGGGCTGATGCGTGTCGTAACCACAACAAATTAATCAAGATATTTCCCACTAATTAACTGGTAATATAGCGGTAGTAAGGATCGTTCCCACAGAGAGCTGTGTAATTGATATGTTATTTAGTTCAACAAAACAATATAAAACACAAAGGGGATTGTTTGATTAAAGTAAAATAGAGAGAATAACAAATAAAAGAAAGAGATGATCAAGGAATCCTTCGCTGTTACCAAGCGATAACTGGATTAGTATACTTATCTATCTTCATTAGAACCATTCATCACCAACCGTAGATTGCAGGTACGTTTAGCTATCCCCAAAACTCCTCGTATCACCGGATAACAAGTACGCTTAGCCACCGGATTCTATCCAACTGAGCCTCCTTGAGGTACGTTTACAAGTTGTAACTCAATCGAACGTTTTAGGCTTTGTGAATTTAGGTTTGATCCCAGCAGTTAAACTCAATACGCTCGGTTCACTTACTGGTGTTGTCTTCACACATGATTGCTTCACAGAATCCCTCTGCAAGGTCTCACGTTCTCTACATGTGTAGGAGATGCACGAAAATTACGGATCGCTCCAACTCTCTACTAGCAATAGAATGATTAATAGAATAATCCAATTGTACACTTGAACAATCTAGAAATCAATCATAAATCCTAATTATAGAAAATACAATCGATGTGATGATAAAACTTCGAATAGATTTATATAACTAATAAAGCTTCACGTTAGAACATTAAATTCATCCTCAATCAATGGAAATTAGTTACACATGAGTTTACTAAAACCCATGAAAAGTATATGAAATATGATAAGAAAATACGTTACAAAATACCAAGGTTTCCCCCTAAGGGGTAAACCCTAATTCCTTGCTCCTAGCTTCTTCTCTTCTTTTGATGTAGAACACCTCTTTTCTCTTTCAGGAATTCGGTCGAACAGGCTGCGGGTGTGAAAGTGAGGGTGAGGAGATGTCCTGTTGGTGTTTCTGCGCCTCTATTTATATACTTTTACTCCTCCAAATTCGAATCTGATAAACACCCATTCATCCCTGGCCAACCTAAACACATAAACGCGTCTTGAACCTCCACCATTCATCTTATAATTCGACGGTAAAGGCACCACTCGGTGGTTGTTTTGTCGACTTGGAAACTCATCGGAATGCCTGTATTTTCTCTCAAGTTTCCGCGTAGAAACAAACCCCAGCCGTCTTAACTTCTCATAGCCTTAATATCGTGTCCATCGATTGTAAATTTGGACGACAGGCGCATCAGTTATTGAGCTGACGTCTCGCTCAAGCTTTTGAAGTTCTAAAGCAATTCAAACTCTTATCAACACCAGGAATCTAGTTCCTTGTTCTTGTCAAATTCCTCCCTCGATCATTACTGGTACGATGGAACATATAATCTTCACTTGTTTCTCGCCCATCTGCTCGAGTTCCATTCACTGCGAACCATATCCATTAGCTTGGTCAATTAATCTTCATTGCTCGATAGACGCCACCACTGCCAAACTCCATCCCTGTAATCACTCAGTCCATTAACCTAATGATCTTCCCGAGCTCCATTATCATTCGTTGCATTCTTCGACAATCCATCATCACCATCCCCTGTTGTCTAACTCCATGAGCTCATCTCCATCTCGTCATTGATCATCAACACCAAACCCGAGCAGCAACTATCACAACATTACTCCATCATCAAACAACCACAGCTTACTCCAGTCACAACCAACGATGGATGTTATGGCAGCAACACCGTGACTCATTTTCCTCCATCTCAGCACTGCCATGAATCATTTTCAATTCCTATGCCATTCTCTTCACCGATGCCATCATCACTTTCTGTTTTGAGTAGGGGTGTGCATCGGGCCAGGCAGGCCAGCCCAAGCCCGATTATAGCACAGGCCGGGCCGGACGGGCTTGTAGTCCTTACTACCCATTAAGTTTAACAGGCCAGGCCGGGCCGGGCAATAACAAAAATTAATGCGCATGGCCCGTCCATACCCGTGAAACAATGCAGGCCAGGCCAGGTCGGGCCGGGCAGGCCTCGGGCCCAAGAGATAATTCAAAATTTTAAAGTATATATGTTTTTTTTTTTTGGCTTGATGAATGATGATATATCTGTAACTCGTTCAAATGATAGTTCAAGCAATTCATATTCATTATTGTGAAATGTAATTCAGAATTTTCTCTAACCCCAATAAATTGTCCACATATGAAATTTAAGTTCTTGAGAAATCCATCACACTAGTAGAAAACTTTATTCGAGGCTATTGGCAGTCAGGCGGGCCGGGTAACTAAACAAAGCACGGGGCAAAGCTAACAGCTGGACTCCAATATTTGAACAAAAACCCGGGTCCGCCCACTTATAATTATCGGGCAGGCCGGGCTAGACCATGACAGGCTGTCGGGCGCCCATGGGCTCCTTCGGACCCGGGCGGTACATGGCAGGCCGCATGCTTCCGGGCATTCTGTACACCCCTAGTTTTGAGTTATCAGCATCACCACATACCTCAAACCCGATCACCAGCAAACCCCATCGATATCCCTGAATCTTCTCGAGCTCAACCTCTCTCCGTTGCTTCCATCATACTTCCCTGAACTGCAACCAACAAACTCGATAAAAACAATGAATGGCCATCGTCTTCACTGCCAAGCAAACTACATTATCTCCATCGCTGATCCTCGTTCCTTCTCAGTCATTCACAAAACTCCAGCATCTGCCATTAACGCCAGGATACAATAGCTCCATCTCGTTCACTATCAGCAGCTCATCCACCTTCGAACATCACGTGCAGTTCCTGTTTTATAGTTAACCCATCTCCGTTATCTCAACAGGCAATAACCATCTCAGCCCCCATCAATGGCAATCACCGAGACTTCCCACCATCTTCTCTGCAACATCATTTCCGTTCTCTGTTTCCTCGAGTTCACGATATATAACTTATTCGAGCTTCTTTCATCTTCTGTATAGCTTCGAACTCACCCATCATCCCATGCTTGCGTCATAAAACCCCACCAGATAACTGGCCGTGAACCGGAGAGAAGAAATATTCAGCCGGTCTTATTGGTTACGTGGGGAAAGAAGGTGATAGTAATGGGTTTCAACTGTCAGTCTTGAAAAACCGACAGTTCAGTCTTATACGCCTTGACAGCCTTGAGTAATCCTGGCGGGTGCCCTTATAAATTCCGTGCATCGCAACTTTGACTTGCTTCAATTGCGCGTAACTTTCTCATATGGAGTCGGAATGGCCTCATTCTTTCGCCATTGACTTCGTATTCTCGTCATCCACAAAATGATGAATAGAAATCCTCCATTTGAACGAGTTCCACTGGGTCTTTGTCCCTTCTCCACATGTATACTTCACTTTTGTAGCTATTTTCACTTCTTTTCGGATGATTCACCTAATGAAAGATAAATAAAAGAAAACAAGCGTAATATACAATAATTTGCAAGAAGATCAACAATTACTAGCATGGAATTGACACTAAATATATGTAAAATATGCACTTATCAGGGGCGGTTATTAGATTCGGGTTAACTTTAATTAGGGTAAGGGGCAAATTAGTAATCTCATGATTTTAGGACATCCCTTAACATTGTAGGATAGGTGGCCTAATAAGACCATGGTCCCCCCCAAAAAAACCATGGTCCCTAAAAAATGGTTCTTTATTTTTCGGAAAATGGGTCATATGACCAAAACCCATAAAGTACGGGAGTAATGGACAAGTAAATTATGGGTCTGGGTAAAAAAGACACAAGAAAAATTAGTCATATATACCTTTTATTTTAATTTATATTCTTTATCATATCATTTTCTCTCTCTTATTTATTTTTTCTCTCCTATTTAAAATTAATCGCGAGAAATATCTTAACTTCCGAAATATAAGTCGGAATTTAACAAAATTTACATTTTTGGAAAGGGCTCGAAAATCTCTACAAAACAAGATCCATTGTTGATATGAAATTCGGAAGAAAAAAAAATTATTTTAACCACATTCGAGTATACAATATGCACCCAGGTGCACCTGGCTAAAATTTATTTCTTATAAAAATATGCATTATGCACCCAGGTGCATCTCGGCCATAAATTATTTCATATAAAATATGCATGATGAACCCAGGTGCATCCTGGCCAAAACTTATTTCCCATAATAATATGCATGATGAACCCAGGTGCAACCTCGTCAAAACATATTTCCAATAAGAATATGCATTATGCACCCAGGTGCAACCGAGTCAAAACATTTTCCTATAAGAATATGCATTATGCACTCGAGTACAACTATGACAAAACCTATTTCTTATAAGAATATGCATTATGACTCGGGTGCATCTTGCGTAGTTCGTGGGTAAATTTAGGTTTATCCAAGTAATCACCTACACTATATTGTACACAACTAAAATCACTAGTTCATGATCTTGAGCAGTAAATTCACCACGATTACCATTGAATTCACCATTAAAAATAAACTAAAAACAAATATCAAAGAAGAAAATTAAGAGGAACAACAAAAATTCAGATTAAAAAAATACATTATGCACTAGGGTGCATCTTGACCAAAACTATTTCTCTATGAGAATATACATTACACACTCAGGTGCATCCTGTTTACTTCTTATTAAAAATAGTGATAGTTGGTACCCAAAATTACTATTCCAATGAGAAACATCAAGAACACTTATTTTTATTTCGATAAAAGAAAACAATTGAGATTGGTATATGAAGTCTAGTTGCAATGGAAAAACAGAGTGAGAGTAAAACAACCTTGCTTGATTGGGATATACCCAAACTAATTGAGGTATACCCAATAAGACAAAATCTGGTCATTATGAAGTAAAACCAAGACACCCCTTAACCTTATATTTTCTAAATGGCTAAAATGCCCCCACAATGATTAACACTAATTTAATTAAAATGATTTGATTAGTTAAATTAGTTAGTTGATTTATAAGTTGGGTTTTAGAAAGGGTTATTTAGTTTTTGGTACTTATATTTTGTCCAAGGTTAGTGTTTGGTCTAACTTTTGTCCAACTTAGGGCTTGGTACTTAGAAATGACGTTGACCCACGTTGACCATCTTTAATCTTGACTTCTGTTAAAGGAATTATTTAAATTTTTATATAAAAAAATAATCACTACACAAGTTTACTGTTACACCCTTCAATTTACTAGTATTTACATACTAATAACCACATATTATACCTAAATCTTTCAGAAGCAAGAGGAAGCCCATTTCTTCATTCTCAAAACCCTTCGTCGCCATCACCGTCAATTTTTTCTATCCATCACTACCACTGCAACAAACCATCACAATCACCATCTCGCTTTCCCTGTCTGTTTCTTTATTGCCGACCTATTTCCTCTTCCTTCTGCAAACCCCATCTCCTCTTCCTTCTACAAACCGTAACCCATCTAGAGTTAATTAAAGACATCAAAATTCATGTAATCAGATGAAGTTTCTCCTATTAATTTCTAAAGTTCAGAAATCAAATTCGATGATTAGTTAAGATTAGAATTTAGATTAATGTTTGATTCATTGATTCTAAAACAGTACCAAGATCGCACTTATTGAATTAGGTTTGGATTGCGTTTTCAGATTTTTGAAGTTGGTCTGAAAATGCATATTGGATCGGTTTAAAATCCGGTAAATCATGTGAATCAGACTCGCACTGAAAAATGGATTGAAGTGGAAGAGTTTTCTTGAAATTCGTAAATGGGTTTTGATCGAATCACAATGGGTTATGACCAGAATTTGATTTTAACCAAAAATTCAAGACATCAAGATTTAAATTAGGGTTTTGGGGAAGATCGGAATAAGATGAGGAGATAATAAGATTCAGTTAATTAATAGAGTTATAAACAAGAGAATCACTATGTTTAGGAGTGAAAGCTTGTATAGAGAAAATTCCCAAACTGGTTTTGATTATTTTAGTTCAGAAATGAAGAAATTAAAATGGTGGTGACTAGGTCTCGGTTGATTTGTTGATAACTTTTTTTTTTGATTTATGGATGAATTTTTTTTCTTCTGATAATTATGTTGTTGGTGACTGTTTCCTATGGATTTAAGCAAGGCTTTGCTGTTCGGAGGATGGTGGTGGTAGCGGACCTAGGGGTTGTGTAATGTCGGCAGATGAAGAGAGATGGAGAATTATGTTAGTTATAGTTAATTTTTGAAGTGTGTGTGAAGGATAAGATAGTAAATGCATAATTTTTATTATGATAATTTAATTACAATTAAATGTAACATAGTCAACCGAAGTCAACGTCATTTCCAAGTACCAAAGCCTAAGTTTGACAAATGTTAGACCAAACACTAATTTTGGACAAAATGTAAGTACTAAAAACCAAATAACCCTTTTAGAAATAATTTAGAGAGAGAAGTAGAATGAAGTAGAGAGGAAGCTTTTTTT